>PVKU01005710.1:0-117890 GCA_004027475.1 Anoura caudifer | reverse complement strand
TGGCAGAAAGCGAGCTGTTTATCTTCAGAGATCATCAGGCCCATTGGACAGGGGTTTGATCCGGTTCTCTGCTTCCTTCTTTCTGAAGTGTCGTAAGTGAAGGCTCAGACAGACATCAGAGGAAGCCGGCTGACAGGGCAGCTTCTCGCAGCAGGGGTGAGGGTGGCTGGGGGCTCGGAGGGGCGTGCTCGGGGATGCCTGTGCGGGTCTGAGAGACCGGCAGGGGCCTCCGGGGGTCTGGGGGCTCCTGTTGCCGCCGCAGTCCTCTGTGTCCTGGAACATCACTTTTCATTGAACACCAGTGCATTTGCTTTAAAGGGCTTTGGCACCAAGGCACTGGCTTCACTGCATATTCTGAGCATCTGCTCATTCCTGGCAGGGCCAGGCCGATCTTCTGCATAGTTTAATCCCACAGTGCTTGCACACAGTAGGTGCTTACTGTACACAACTGAATGAACAAAGCTTGGATGCATAACTTGAAACTGGGCTTTCCCTCCTCCTGCCTACATTTTTGAAAGAGGGTCCCCTCCCCTGTCCACTAAGAAGATTGTACTTCCCACCCCCACCCACCTGTCCCCTCCATTTTGGGGGGGGTGCATGGAAGAGTGGAAAGTGGCCTGGGGAGCTACTGCTTTGCAGGGTTCACAGACAGGCCACCACCTCTGACTGTGGCCCACCTGGCCATTTGGTATTTGTTTGCTTTGGCCACTCTTGTGCTGCAAACTGAGGGGACTGTGAACACCTGGGGACTGACCGTCTATGGGTGGGGCTGGAGCAGGCCCTGAGGGCTTCTGAGTGTGCAACCCCTGTTTTAAAGCCCATCGGAAGTCAGAAAAATGTGGCCCTGGATGGCATGGCTCAGTGGATTGAGCAACAGCTTCCAGTTCGATTCCCAGTCAGGGTACGTGCCTGGGTTGCGGGCCAGGTCCCCAGTAGGGGGAGCGTGAGAGGCAACCACCCATTGATGTTTCTGTCCTTCTCTCCTTCCCCTCTCTAAAAATTAATAAATAAAATCTTTTTTAAAAAGTAGAAAAAATATATGTCCCGTGCATACTCAGTCCTGGTGAGGCAGGGGTGTTCTCTTGGTGTATGTGGTAGGGGCAGACTCTGAAACCTGCCCCAGAGGAGTGGGAGCTAGGACACAGGGGTGCAGGGGCCCCGCAGACCCAGCCAGCCCCCTTCTTGCCTGTTGCATGGACTTATTTGTTCCTTCACTCTCAGCACATTTTAAATGAGTGCCTACCATGTGCTGGAGATACAACAGTGAGCTAGTCATTCTGGTGACAAAGGGAGATACACGCAGTGTGGCCAAGATGATTTCAGGCGGTAAGGAATGGTGCAGGAATGAATGAGCAGGGTGATGCGCTAGTGTGTGCCTTGGCCTTGGCCTTGGCAGCTTTAGACAGAGGGTCGGTGAAGGCCCTTCTGAAGACGTGACGTTGGGCCGGGACCTGAGGTTGGAAGATTGCTGTCTCAGACAGAGGGGACAGCAAGTGCAAAGGCCCTGAGGCAGGGCTGAGTGTAAGAGTTTGAGTGATGGGAAGGGGGACAGTGGGAACATAGCCTAAGGGCAGGATTTGGCTCCAGTGAGGACAGAGCTGCCTGGGTGCGTGTGACATGCCCTCGACCAGTTCCAGTCTGGTCAGGGCCACTTACTGTGTGCTGCCCAGTGTCCTTGGGTGACTTCTCGAACGCTCTCAGTCCCCTTACCTGCAAAAGCCTTGACGAGATGTTCGTGGAGCTCTTAGCTGACCCGTGTGCCTAGGAGTCAGAGGCCTCCAGGGAGGCTGTTTGGGGCAGGGCATTCCTTGCCAACTTTTGAAAGCTGCATTCCCCATGACTGGGGCTGCCTCTCAGAGCCCAGGAGCAGTCAGTGCAGGGAGTAGCGACCGGGGTGCGGGGTGCCAGTCTGAGGGTTGTGCGTGGGCAAGGGCTCCACTGAGACCCCTCCCAGCTCGACCCTTTGGAGTACCCATGTAGAATCACTAGCAGAGTGAGTGCAGCGATTTAGGTTCTTAATCTCCCTGGGCCTCAGTTTCCCCATCTGCCTCCCCCCACCCCGCCCCTGTCTGCCTCTACTTCAGAGTGTCTGGGGGACTTCAGGGGCTCCTGAGGGCACGCCTTTGCATTATGCCCTGCAGCCCCTGAGGGCAAGATCAATAACTGGAGAGACTAGAGTGGGAAAGAAAAAGGGCCAGTCCTTTTCGGGAAAAATACCTCCCTCCCCCTTTCCTGGCCTCGGAGTTTCCATTTGGCCAGTCCAGAGGCAATCCCGAGGACATTACAAATCTCTGACCAACACCCAGCCTTCCCTACCCTCTCCTAAACCTGCAGACTCCGCTAAAGCCCTAGAGCAACCTTGTGGGGGGCGGTGCGTGCCAGGGCCAGGAGGAGGAACCTCTGAAGACATCCCTCCAATGCAGAAGCTGAATTTCGTTGAGATGCAAATCCCAGGCCATCTCTCAGGTGACAGTCCAAGGTTGGGGGCCAAGGAGGCTGCCCACTGGAGAGAGCCCCCCACCCGCCACTCTCCCTCCTCCCCTGCTGGGCCTTCTGCAGGTCTGGCTTTTTGCTTGTGGATTCCCACGGTCTGCTTGGCAGCTGGTGGGGACAGAACTGGGAGGGTGGGGACATTGACCTGTGACCCGCCCCTGTTCCATACGGGCACACTACTCTGGGCCCCTTTATATACACTTCCCTTTTCCCAGATTTTGTCAGCCTCAGGTGCCTCCCGCACCCAAAGAACACCAGCAGCCGGAGGGGACAGAGAGGGACAAATTGCTACAAGGGAAGCAGGCCCCTCTAGCATCCTGGTAGGAGAGGGAGTGAGCCCCCCTGCCCCTGGAAACTGCGTAGCTGCCTCCACTGCATCCATTCCCCACTCCCTCCGGGGGTTCTCAGATGTTGGCAGATGGCAGAACTGAATCTGCTGAGACGTCGCTCCAAAAAAGGAAAGTTGAACTGAAAAAAAAAAAAAAATTAGACTCTCCAACCTCTTAGGGGCAGGCGGAGAGGAAGAGGGAGGCTGCAAGCCTGGCGCTCCCAGTGCCCTCTGCTGTTTGAAAAGATCTCCCCTGGTTTGGGAGGGCCCCTGGGTGGGGGCAGGCAGGGGCAAATGAGGACACGCAGTTGTCTGGGCTGCCGGTGGGGCTCCTGCCTGCGAGTGCGCGGCGAGGCCCGCACGTGTGCTAGTCTGGGAGCCTGTGTGCCGCGCCGTCTGGGCGCGTGCGTCCAAGTGTGTCCGACCACAGCCTCGCAGCACTGAGTCTGTGCACTGTATCCCTGAATGTCCCCAAATGGCTGTTCACTCGAGACACATTCCCAGTCCCTGCTGTGTAAGAGCAGTGAACAACTAGACAGAAATCCCGGCCCTCATGAAACGGACATTGGAGTGTGTGGGCCTGCGGGTGTGTGAGCTATTGTGCGCGTCCCAGCGTTTATCTGTGGGTCCCAGGCCGCGCTCCCCCCGCGTGGGGGCTGTGTTTCCTCGCGTCCACTTGAACTTCATCTTCTGTCTGCTGAGGCCCAGTGTGCATACCCCCTGGAGCGAGCCCCGCATCCTACTGTGTGCTAGAGCTCCCGAGAGAGGCAGCTCCGCCGCACGCGTCCCTGCGCAGCTGTGTGTGTCCCTCAAAGGCCCCGTGTGTGGCCCTTCCCGCGCGTCCCCTCCCCATCCCCTAGCCACTCCTGAGTTATAATTTAATGGCTGAAAGGCGATCCCAGTGAAGTATCAGGGACTGGGGAAGAGGAAGACCGTGTGCGGCCCGCCGGAGAACTGGGAACAGGATGGAGGTATTTCCCCCTCCTTCTTCCTTCGGGGAGAGGCTTAAAAAGAAACTCAGCCTCGCTCCCAAGTATGTATGTGTGTGTAGCAACGTGTGCGCTCGCGCGAGCCTGAGTGCGCGCAGGACCAGAAGAGGAGACGCGGGCCCTTTAAGGAACCTGAGGGGGACGGGCTGTGCGCGTCGGTGCGGGCGGGGACCCAGGAGCTGGGAGGCCGAGCCACCGCCTCCCGGGCTCCCGCCCCGCCCCCTCCTCCCCCTCCCGCCGCTGCCGCTGCCGCCGCAGCCACCACCGCCGCCGCCGCCGCCGCCGCCGCCGCCGGGGAGCGGAGCCGCGGGCAGGCCGGGCCGCACAGCAGCCCCGCGTCCGCCCGCGCCCCGCCCTAGCCGTGCGCCAGCGCCCTGCGCCTCGCCATGCGCTCCAAGTTGCGGGCCGGGGACCCGGGGCGGGCGCCCTAGGAGGCGGCGGCGGGAGGATCGCGCCCCGGCTGGAGGCACGGCCTACTGCGCGCCCCCAGCCGGATCCGCACCGCCACTTGCCTGAGCGCCTGGGCGACCTGAGCGCGTCCCGACTCTGGGCGCAGTCACCGCCACCTCCGCGAGGTGAGTTGGGGTCGGGGGTCCCCGTGGAGGGCCCGGTGGAGGCGCGGGGTGCGCTTCCGGGCGGTCGGGGGAAGAGCGGGCGGCGCACGCGGAGGAGTTGGCGGGGCCCCTGCACTCGCGAGTTGGCGCTCTCGGGGGCTGGCCGCTGGGGAGCAGGGCGCCCCATCGACACTGCAGCCCGCGTGCGTGGGGGCATCGGGGAACTTAGGGGAACTCCAGCTCCCCGGCATGAGGGGGTGGGAGGAGCGGGGGCGCCCTGGAAATGGGGAGGTCAGCCCCCATCTTGTGGGGCATGGCCGCCATGCGCCTGCCTCCTCCCGTAGCAGCACCAGAGTTTGGGGGTGACACTGCGCCTTATTTTTCACCGTGCAGCGAGGGTTTGGGGAGCCCCTGGAGATGGCACACCCGGCTCTCCGGCCTGGCTACGGTGAAAGGGCGCATGAGGGTTCTTGCCAGCTGAGAGGTGCCCCTGGCCTCGGGCGCTCCCAGGCAGGGGACCTGAGGGCGCTGGGCGGGGGTACCCCCGGGAGAGGCGCCTGTTGTTCCCCCCTCCCCCGCTACCGGTGTTCCTGGTGTCTGGGCCTGCCTCCCGCGGCTGGTGACGCCCCATTGGGCCGCCTCCTGGTCCCTCCCCCAGGCTGTGCAGATACTTGGGATGCCACTAGTTTGGGAAGTTGGATTTCAGAGCTGATCCCACTTGGGCCGGACCCGGTGGGTCCACATTTGTGGGGGACTCTCCCCAGAGACGTACGGGGAGTAAGGGGCCCCGTGGGGCGCGCCTTCCCCACCCCAAGCGCTCGCAGGAAAAAGCTGGGAGGGAGGGAGCGAGCGGGAGGGCGGGCGGGAAAGACACGCTGTGCTGGTACGCGCCGCCGCCCGGGCCCGGTTAGCGTGGGGCGCCCGCGTTATCTTTACATCGTAGGTTTATTTTTTGGGGAAGCGAGTGTCCTCTGGTCGCCTGTCGCCGTCTGTCGCGTGCAGCGGAGGCGGATCTTTTCTGTCGGTTCAGCCTCCTCCCTTCCTCCCCCTCCCCCCTGTTGGTGAGAACTGGTTTTATTATGATTTTTTTTTTTTCTGTTGCAGATTTGGAGGAAGGATGTGTGAGGGAGGCAGGGAGGGGGGAAGAGAAGATCCCTGTGGGCTGGATGGGCTGTGTTATCCGTGGCCTTGACTTTGCCCTTTTTGAGCCAGATCCGGGTCTCAGGCTGCTTTGATCTGGGGGGCTCTTTGGGCCCAGAGGGAGTGTAGGGGTCCAGGGCATTGCTGTGCACGTCGTTGTGGGTGGCCTTTTTTGTTTTTTGATTGGGGGTGCGGGGAGGGCAGTAGGGGTAAGGGGGTGTGAATTGGGGTAGCCAGCATTCATAGCCAGCTCTGCAGCTCAAGTCCCTGGGTTCGAATCATTTTACTGTGGCTCCTTTCCTGGCTGTGTGACCCTGGACAAACTACTTAACCTCTCTGTGCCTCAGGTTTCTCATCTGCAAAGTGGGATAATAATAGTAACACCGAGTTCACAGGGTTGCTGTGAGAGAACTGAGGGTACTAATCCTGGCAGGTCTCTGTATACGTGTCACCATGGCCACTGTGTTCATTAGTCCTGATTCTGAAACCTGGCCTTTAATCCAAGGGTCAGGAAGTCCTGTGAGGCTGTGCCTGGGGGTGGGAGACTTGGTATGGGAGGGGGCCCTCTTGCCCTCCCCTTGGCTGTTACCCGGAGAGGAGCCATGGTGCCTGTTGGACAGACGCACAGATGGAGTCAGCCGTGCTAGCTCTGGGGGTCCCTGGAGCCAGCTGTGCCTGGAGCTGGCTGTGCATGGTGAGCGGGTGGCGGGGCTGCAGGGGGCATCCTGGGCGCTGTCTGGCTTCTCCACGCCTGCTGCCTTGTCCCTGCCTGGAAATTTACCGCCGACACTGCCAGGTGCCTGGGGAGTCTGCGGCGCCCAGACATGGGGGCGGGAGGCAGCCGGCCGGCCCTGGCCTCTTCCCACTGAGCTATTTACGCTTGCTCTGGATCGATACTATTGATGAATCCATGTAGATGGTAATGTGGCTGTCAGGCCCTGGTGAGGGATGGAGACCCCTCGTGGGGCTGCGCATACCCCCTCCCTCCCTCCGCCTGGGTTTGGCTACGTGGGAAAGATTTATTTGGCATAATCTGCCCTTTTCCCCCAATTAATAATACTCATATCACCTCCTAAAGATTTCTGAGCTCTGCAAACACGCATTCAGCTGCACGAAAGCCCCGAGCTGGGGAGGGCTGGATTGTTTTCTGGGCACGGGGCTGGGGGATGGCCACTGGCACATACCCGCTGGCTCATACCTGCTGGCTGGCCAGCAGGCTGGCCGGCGCATGGGAAAGTGGCCCTGGGAACCCTGGCCCCCAGCATCTTGCCATTCAGGCTGCATGTCGGGGCTGTCACCCTGGTTCCCCCTGACGGCGAGGTGCGGGTGTATCTTCTTCTCAGTTCCCACCCTCCACCTGAGGCCTGTGGGTGGAGAAGTTAGTGGATTGCTCAGATTTTTTTGCGGGGGTGGGGGGAGGGTTCGCTCTTCCTTACACCTAACTGTGCCAGAAGCAGGGAGCCTCAGCTCTCCCCCCTCCTTCCCAGTCCCCACAGGCCACGCTGCTGCTGCCAACAGCGGGGAGGGTGGGGCGGAGGTGAGGGCTGTGCACTGGTGGGGGGGGGTGTGTGTGTGTGTGTGTCTCCATCTCTCAAAGCCAACAGCAGCCTAGCAGGTGACACCTCGGAGACTGGGCCTCCGAAAAGGGGGACCACTTGCAGGGAAGGGCAGGCTGGGCCAGGCCAGGGGGTTGTCTGAAAGGGCCTCGTCTCACCCTGTGGGTGGCTCTGGGAGGGTTCCCCAGGGAAGTGATGCTTGGGAAAGGCTGGCTGGCATCCTTTGAGGGTGCTGGCTGTGGGGCACACAGGCTTTGTGGCCTGTCGTGTGAACTTTAGTCTGGGACCTGAAGAATGTTGTCTGTGCAACGCATAACGCATACACATGTGTGCATACGTACATATGAGTATGTGTGTGCACCCACACACATATGTAATGCAGTGACAAGTAACAGCCAACACATACCAAGCACTTCCTGTGTGCCAGGGTCTCCGCTCAGGAGGCGTCCGCTCGTTTACGCTCCCTTACCAGTCTGTGAGGTCAGGGCCATTGTTGTCCCATTTTATGGTGGTGAAATGGAGGCGCAGAGAGGCTAGTTAGGTGACTTGCCCAAGGTCGCACGGTCTGGATGTGCGGTAGAGCACCTGGGGTCATTCAAGGTCATGTTGGCAGCAGCCGGAGTGCACTGCAGACCTGCCCTGTGGTGAAGACGTCGTGTGTCTCATGTGAGCACCTAAAGGCCTCTGTCCTGGGGTGGGCAGCAGACCGAGAACCTGTCCATCCTCTCCCCCCACCCTGCCTCCGTCCCCCCCCCCCGCAGCACTTGCCAGGATTTGGGGAGAGGACCAGCGCCAGCCAGACGCAGGCCTGGCATTTCTTTGAAGTCTCATTTTATCTTAAACATTCATGCAAATTTGGCATTCCTCTTGGCGACTGGGCTGTGTTTATCTGGAAGTGAAAACACGGCTTTGAATTATTTAGCGCAGCAGCGCAGACCTGAGCCAGAGGAGCACCTGCAGGCAGGCCTGCCGCCTGGGGGGCCTTCGCTGCTGGGGACCAGGAGAGGTCCTCTGATGAAACAGCTCTTTCCCACTTCACAGCTGAGGGTGCGGGTCAGGGGCCAGGCTCGCTCAAGGTCACACAGCGGTGTGACTTCTCTTCCGCTGGTGACCATCTCTGTGTCCGCCCGAAGTGAGGCTTCTGTGCCCAGCACTAAGGAACACCATGGCCATTTGGGCTCGGGCTAGGCCTGGGGGAGGGTCTTCTGGTTCATAGATCAGCGAAGAGTTACCGGGAACCAACACGGGAGCACAGTCTGGGAGTGCCTAGTTTGCGACCCGGGCAGACCACGGAGCGTCTTCTCATGAGCTGCAGTCCTGGCAGAGCCAGGGGCTGGCCCGGCCAGCGTGCTCGGAGTTTGGTGTCCGCACTCTGAAATTGGGTGCGTGGCTCCTGGGGCCGTGGAGAGGGTGCAGGGGCAGAGAGCGAGTGTGCTGGGTTCGACGTTCACCTGTCTGACTTCGGGCCAAGCACTTCGGAGCCTCACTGTGCTCGTCCCTAAGACACGAGGATGATGACGATGGCACTTCCGATGCCTTGTTGTCAGGGCCCGAAGTCACGGTGTCCGCCACCGTGGTTGCTGGTTTGGGTTGCCCCTTGGAGAGGGGAGGCTTCCCTGTAGAACTTGTCCAGCCCAGGTCCTCTCCCCCCAGCTTGCTGGACACAGGCCATTCCTCCCCTGCAGGGGCTGCTGGGACGGGTCCTCTAACGGACCAGCCCCTCACCTGAGCCCCAGGCTTGGGCTCCCTGCCCTCCAGACACAGCAGCCCCCTCCTGCTGGGCTGGTGAGTGATGCACAGGTGGGCTCAGCTCCTTTCTCTGCCTTTTCTTTTGGGACCTTGGAGGTCTGGGGCTGTCTGCGGGGTGCGGCAGGATGGTGGGCAGACAGAGGGGCCTTCTGAGGGAGGGCTGAGTGCTCCTTCACCTGGGGGGCTGTTCTAGGAAGGGCTCCTTGGAAGTTAGACTTGGGATCAAATCCTGCTTCTGTCAGTCAGTTACCAGAGTGAAGTCTCTGACCTTCTGGCCTCAGTTTCCTGATCCTTAAGTGGGGGGGAGGGAATACCTCAGAGGGTAGCCTGGGGCAGCTCGGTCCAGTCCGCCCGCCCTGATGGAGGGGAATGTCCTAGGTCTGCGCTGTCCCCACTGGGAGCCATTAGATGCATGTGGCTGCTGAGCACCTGAAATGTGGCTAGTGCGTGTGACTGAGCTGGTAATTTCATTTCATTTTAATGAACTTGAATTTGAATGGACACGTGTGGCTGTGGCTGATGGCTGCCTAAGCAGACAGCCCAGGGCTGGACGGTGGAAGGAGGTCCTGTGTGCTGGAGCAGGGCCGGGCTCTCAGCATCCGATGTTTTCCTTTTTCCTGTGCTTTCCTCTGCCTGTCCCCAGAGCTGGCCCAGGCCCCTCCACCCTCTGTCTCCCTCCCCTGCCCAGCCAGGCTGCGGGGCAGTTCTGTCCAGTGGACGTTTCTGGGGGTGGGGGTGGGGGCATCTGGATCTGCCCTGCCCAGCTTTGTGGCCACAGCTGCATGTGGCTTCGAGCTCTTGAAGGGAAGCTAAGGTGACCCAGGAGTGGGGTTGTATTTGACTTCATTTTAATACATTTGAATAGCTCCAGCGGCTAGTGGCCACTGTGGGCAGGGTGGCTTCAGTGATGGGCCTTCTCTGCTGACTCAGGGTCACACGTCATGTTCGGGCTACTGGCGGAGCGTTCTCTTCCTCCTGGCTCTGCAGGTCCCTGTCCCTGAGTCCGGAGCTCTGTGCCCCGTGTCCCCACTTCCTTTGCTGGCTGTCCTGTCTTGAGCACAGGAGGCCAGATCAGGTGTGTGCAGGGTGGGCGCTCTGACCCCGGGGGCCAGGGACCCCTTAGTAGAGATGATTGTCCCTCAGCCCCGTGTGTTTGGCTCCGGCAGAGACGTCGGCAAGGCCTGTTCTCCGAGATTGCTGTTCACGCCCTGTGGTTTTTTCTGCCGTGAATTCATCTATCTGTGGAGAGAACGTCTACATGAACTTCTTTTCGGGATAACACTGCTTTCTGTTTGTCATTTCGGAAATGGAAAACCAAAAAGCGATGCATCGAGACTCTGCCACATGCTTTGGGCTTCATAAAAACTTACTTTCATAAAAGAAAATGCCTGGGTTTGTTCAAAAATGAAACCAACGTGCAAAGGTATCGGAGGACACGTTCCCAGTCCTGGCCTCCCAGTTTACGTCCCCTGGGGTGGACACGCACGAGGGGCTCCCCTCTGGGACGTGCGCCCACCTCAGATGGACGAGGGAGTGTGCGTGCAAACAGCGTGCTCCCTTCCCCTGAGTTCTAACATGTCTTGGAGTGCGTTCTGACCAGCCAGCTGCAGCCTGGGGACCTGGTCCAGCCCCCTTCCTGTTTTTATACTGTGTGCAAGCTCAGGACGGTTTTTACATCTTTTCATGGCTGAAAAAAATGAAACGGTGACGACCCTTTTGTGACATGTGACATTCACATCTCAGTGTCCATGAATGAAGCCCCGTTGGGACGCAGCCCCGCCCACTCAGCCCTGTGCTGTGTGTGGCCCGGAGTGCGGCGGGGGTCGGAGGTGGGAGGTCGGACCCACACAGCTACTGGACTTACTCTCTGGCCCTCGATGGAAACCTCTTGCCCAGCCCCTACAGGCAATGGCTCCATTTTTTCTTTTTTTTTTTTTTAAATTTATTTTTCAGCCACAGTGGATGTCGTTTGTTGGTTTCGGGTGTGAAGCGTGGAGAGGTAGAGGATCATCCACTTTACAAAGTGCTCCCCCTTGGGGTTTGCAGGACCTGCCCGGCCCTGTGCGCAGTTACCTCACGGATGCTGGCCGTCTTCCCTGGGCTGGACTTTATGTGCCCGGGACTGTTTGGGGCTGCCAGCCTGTGCTTCCTGCTCCCTTCCCCTTTTTCAGCGACACCCCCCCCCAGCGCCCCTCCCATCTGGCAACCGTCAGCTCCTTCTCTGTATCTGAGTCTGTTTCTATTTTGTGTGTTCGTTTAGTTTGTTCTTTAGATCGCACATGAAAGCAAAGTTGTAGCGGGTTGGTCTTTGTCCGTCTGGCTTGTTTCACTCAGCACAATACCCTCCAGGAGCGGCGTCTGTGCTGCCGCAGATGGTGAGGTGCCTTCTTGTGTATGGCCGCATTGCATTCCACGATTCAGCAGAGCCCCCCGGGGCTTTCGGGGCTTTCACCGTGGGCCCAGAGAGGGTTGTCCGTGTGGGGATCACACCAAGCTGCTGCTACGGGAGGCAGGGTCGAAGGGGGAGGGCGAGGCAGCGTGCGGGAGGGCTGACTTCTGGCAGGATTTTTGGCTTTGTGTGGTGCCCGAGGTGATCATCCGCTCTGTACAGGGTCCCACGCGCCTTCTGCGCTACGCTCTGTCGTCTTCACGGTTTTCGCCAAGTTACTCATAACCCATCTAATTTCCCTCTTTGCTTTGGCTGGCAGGAAGCTCAGAGCCAAATTTACAGTGTGGTTTGGTTTGTGTTTTGGTTTTTGTGTAATGAGTCCTAATTTCAGGTTAGTTTGCCCCTGAATTTTCCCTTTGCTCTGTCCTTTCGTTATGATTTTATCGTATAGTTTGCATTCCTGAAAGTTTCTCAGCTCTTGTGGGGCGGCCTGGAGTGGGACAGGAGCCAAGAAAATGCTTTGTGAGGTGTTTCCAGACTGTTCCTCCTGAATGCCGGGGGGTGGGGGGCTCCCGACAGAAGATCCCAGGAGGAAACCGAGGGCTGGCCCCTTGGAGCATCTTCACCAAGGTCAGCCCCTGGGCGAGAACTGGGGTCTTTGGATGTCCATCAGACTTGGCAATGGGATGGTGAGTGATGCGGACAGTGGAAGATGTCCTCGTGTGAGACCTGTGTCCCTTGAGAGCCCCTTGGCCTGAGGGGAGGCCCTGGTGTGGGGCAGGTGACATACCTGCTGGGTTGGAGTGTCAGGCTGTCTGCTCCACATCTGGGGACCGGGGCTTGGGGACCCTGAATGTCGTGGTGGCTGTTCTGCAGCTGTGTCCACAGGGACGCTATGCTGGTGCTTTTGGACTCTGCTTTCCCCTGCTGGCTGGGAAGGATGCAGGGGCAGCTGTCAGTTTGAGTCATGAGGGGCGCCTGGGGGCTGGAAGGCTGAGAGAGGCTCACAGGGGGGTCTGTCTCTCCTGGTCTCTCCCCCCTCTCCCCCCGCCACCGTGTGCTGGGCTTGGCTTGGTTTCTGGTGACCTTTGTTGGTGGTTTAGGGCTTAGGAACTGGCCAGTTAATAGCAGGCTGGGCGGTACATCCTGGGACAAGTTCCAGGGCCTCTGTGCTAAGCTCCTCAGTTTGCCCAGCAGTGGAATGGGCTGATGAACTATGTGGCCTCATAGCTCAGTGGAGCTGAGGGGCCATTTGAGGCCGAAGTCAGGCCTGTCCTGACCCCTGTCCATGGCTCGCCACTCCCAGGCCAGGTAGGCGGATCCAGCAGCTTCCTGTGTCCTCCTTGCTCACGGATGCCCCCCAGGGGCCTTGCACCCAGCCTGTCCCCCTTATAGCAGACTCCCCTCCTGGGCTTCCTCCTGGCCACAGATGGGGGTGGCTGTCCTCACCCTCCTGGCTGCGGCTCACTCCCTGGTGTCCCAGAGTCTGTCCCTCGCTGTGGCTGTGCTTTGCATGCAGCGGCCCCGGGGGGCCACAGCGCTGCATGCCCTGGAGTCACTCAGGGCCCTGCGGGGCTTCCCACCGCTTCTTGCACGAAGTCCATGAAGTCCAGACCGTTCTCACCACCTTGGGAGTCTGTCTGCCAGGCCCTGGCTGACCTCTGACCTCCCCTTGGCCAGCTGCCCTGCAGTCACAATGTGGGACTTCTGGGCTGGCAGGTCTGGAGGGGTGGGGGGTGAGGAGCGGAGCTTTCTGTGGCCCAGGGTCTCTCTGGGAGACACTGTCAGTTGGAAGTCCTGGAGGCCAGGCCCTAAGGTGCCTGTGGGGAGGGGGTGCCTTGGAGGCCTCTGCTTGTCCCTGCTTGTCCTCATTCTGAACTCCAGGCCTGCCGCAAACCCTCTGGGAGCACTGCCCTGGGGCTGCGTGGTGTCTCTGTGGCCATGGCAACCGCCTGGCACTGTGGCCTGCTCGTTAGGCTAACAAGGCGAGCCTGCTGGGCCAAGGGGGGGCGGGGGATATGCCTCCCCGGGTCTCTGCTGGGTGTCTTTGCCAGGCTGCTGGCCAGCGGTGGAGGTGGGGACATGGGTCAGATGAGGAGGAGCCCAGCTGGAGCCAGGGACCCCTTCAGGATCTGGGGGGCCCAGGCCAGGTCTGCAGCGTTGGGGGTTCTGGTGGGAGTTATGTGTGGGTGGCCCTTCCGGTGACCAGTTAAAGCAGGGGGAGGGTGCCCGGGCTCTGTGTCCTCCATCTCCCCTTCTCCTCTGTTCCCCTGGCTCAACCACTCCACCCAAGGGACAGACCTGCTCCAGCAGTGGGAGAGCGATGTGGAGGGGCCCCGCTGCCCATGACCTTGACCTTGACCTTGACCTGGGGCTGTGGCCGAGGGACCCACAGTGGAGAGGGACTTGTAAGCTGTATAAGTCCCCCGAGGGACTCAGGACTGTGCCAGAGGAAAGAGGAAATGCAAGGGGCACATCTGGAAGCAGAGAGAGGCCCCCTGGGAGGTGAAAGGGTGGTGCGAGGTGGGCATGTTGGGATTCATTTGCCCTGCTTTCTTAATTCCTTCAAATCCAGCATGGGTGCCTGGCCCCAAAGAAAGGCCAGGAAAAAATGATGTCCCTTGCCTGTCCCCTCCCAGCCCCCTGCTGTGAGGAGCCAGGGATGATGCTCCCGGATGGACTGGGTCTTTTGCCACATCCATTCCCAAGGGGCCTGTGTTCCAGATTCTCAGAGCAGATGGGGCTTCCTTCCCTGCTTCATTGACAGGAGGAAGAAAATGGCCCACCCTCGGCCTGAAGGCCTCTGGGCCTGCGTCCAGAAATCCGAAGCTTGCCATTAAGTGAAACTTGATCCTTGGATGAGGGGACCTTCCCCGCCCCCAGAAGACAAGGCCCCAGGCACCCACAGCTCCCTCAGCAGCAGCTTTGGTGGGGACTCTGGGGCCAGGGGGCCAGGGGGCCAGGGAGCGGAGAGAGGCGGGCACGCACCTGGCAGCCTCCGTCCAGGCGGCTGGCTTTTATTCAGAAAAGACCTGCAGGTGGCTTTCAGCTCGCCCAGGTCCCCTCCCCAGAGGCGGCCACTTCTCAGCTGCTCGTGTGGTCCTCTCGGCCACGATTTTATGCCCTTCTACCGCCAGGCGTCCGAGGCTGGGGGAGACACCCGTCTCCCCTTTGGCTGCAGAGCCCTGCGGGGATGTCGTCCCCTGCGCTGCTCCCTCGTCAGGGTGTGCGCCAGCATCTGCCAGCTTTGCAGGTCAGAAGTGGTCGAACATCGACAGATTTTATAGAACTCAACCTAGTAATTTCCTCCCCACGCTCAGGCAGGCAGCAGACTTGGTGGTTACAAGCCAGAGATTCTGACGGCTCCGTCCCCCCTGCACCCTCCCCCCTCCATAGCTGCTGACAGCGCTGAGTCTGAGTCATCAGCCACATTACCGTGCCTCTCTGTACCTCAGTTTCTCTAATATGTAAAATGAGATCTTGAGGATCCGAAGGGACTGTGCAAGGTAGGATGGTGCCATGAGAGTTATTTTTGAAAACTACGGTTTTTGTGATGTGTTGGTGCAGTGAGATGTCATTGGCAGGGTGTGACTTCTGTACCGATAGTATTCTGCCGTGGCATGCATGTCTTGGGATCCACGTGCTCCCTGGGCATGGCACTCTGGGTGACTGTGGTGCTTGGATCTTCTCCCAGCCCTCTGGGTGCTCAGGGGCTGCCCTTTCTCCAGCGGGTATTCCTGGGGGCTCCTCTGGATGCAGCCAGGGCTGCTCCCGGACCCTCTGGGGGCAGGGGGTGGTGTGAGCTCTTCCCTGGGCCAAGCCTGTGGGTGGGGCCTGCAGTTTGACCACTGCCTTGCGGAAAAGGCTTTTTTGGTTTTTAGAAGCACAACAGACGTATTCTCTGTAAATTGGAAGATTAGAAAACAAAAAACTTGTACGTACAGAAAACAGGACCACGGTCCCACCTCCAGAGAGACTGGCTGCATCTCAGTGCCATGTGGGTTTTGATGGGAAGGACCCGCTCTGACCTGTGCTGCACAGCCGTGAGGTGGGGGTGGTGAAGGGTACAGGGTCCGCAGCCCCCGCTCCTTGGTGGGGGGAGGAATGGGGTGGGCCTGCGGTGTGGTTTTGGGGGCATGGAACCCAGGTTCGAGTCCTGCCTGTGCCCTTCAGTAGCTGTGTGTCAGGGATCCCTGGGCCCTGGTCTCCTGGCAGCCCTGAATACAGTAGATGCTCAACTGGTGGCTGAGTGAATGCATTGCGTGGGGCTCTCAGCCAGGTGCCCCCGATGCCTGGGCCAGGTAATTCTGTTTGAAGGCTGTTCCATGCATTGTAGGATGCTTATTTGCGCAGCATCCCTGGTCTCTGTGCCAGTGCTCCCCCCCCTTCCTGCATGGCGATGACCAGATATGACTCCAGACCTTGTTCCCTGAGGGGGACAGTCCCCCTCGCCCCCAGGACCCTTGTGGTATGTGGAGTAGTCTTGAAGTGGACTGTCTGCAGGGTGGTGAGGCCCATGAAGGCATTTTCTTTGGAGTTCCTCCTGAGTGTGTAGATTGCTTTCACTCAGATGCTCTCATTAAGGACCTACTGTGTGCTGGAAGCTGTCCTTGGTGCTTGGCACGGCCCAGAATGAGGCACGTGTGTACTCCCACCTCCCCAGCCACATGGGGATATGGCGGTGACTTAAGGCATATTCCTGCCTTGGCCTCCCCTTCTGTGAAACGGAATGAGGGTTGCAGGTGAGCCCGGGAGGGGTCTGTCACCTTGGGCTGGCTATTTCCCTCCTTGGCCTCAGTTTTCCCGTTGGGAAAAGGGGTTTGTGGTAGTGCTGACCTTGCGGGTTGCTGTGGGGATTGAGTGAGTCCCTTTGCCTCAGGCCTGCGGTGCACAGTAGGTGCTTTGTGACAGTGAGCAGATGACGTGTGTGTAGACCCCAGAGGCAGGCGTGCAGGGATTTGCCCTTGGGGTGACTGGGGTGGGTGGTGCCCCAGGGGGTGTGGGCGGGATGCCCTCACACCACCCTCTCTGTACCTGGCTGTGCCAGCTGGTGGGGCCTCAGAGCCCCTGCCCTCCTCCTCAGGCCCCCGCAGAGCCAGCTCAGTGAAGATCCCTAAGGCGATTAAGTGGGTTCATTTGATCCTGAACGTGAACTTGAGCAGGCAGCTTATCTCCTGGAGATGAAAGCCTGGCAGGCAGCGAGCCACCTGGCCCAGGCAGGGAGTGCTGGGCTTTTATCTTCCACCCCCTGCCTGGCTGGGGCCCGTGTTGGGGGCTTCTGCCCACCCACCTCCAGCCTCCAGCCCCCAGCCCCTTCTGCTGCGGTGGCAGGGGCCTGAGGGCCAAGGGCCGTGCGCTGTTCCTGCCCATTGGACAGTGGCCGGCACCTGCCACCTTCATTCGCTGGATCTTCTCAATCTCGGGAGCCAGCAAGCGTTCTGTGTTCCAGGCCAGCCCAGGCTCAGAGAGGCCGGCTCTCTCGCTGGGTGTCACACAGCCTCAGGCGAGCCTGACAATATTTACATACTCACACTCGAAAAATCCCCTTTGCTTTTGGGCACTGAAATTCCTCCTTAATGCGGCCTGCCTTTGCACGGAAGTGGCAACAGCAGAAATCAGTGTGATGCCCCCACTGCGGCATAAAGGGAAGTGAGAGGAGGCAGGGCTGGCCAGCTCCCACGCAGCCTGAGCAAGTGCCACCTCGAGAGTAGGGAGAGCTGCAGGCTTCAGGCTGGAGACGTGTGAAAGTGGCGGTAAAAAAAAAGCTGGTGTTTGGGTCGCTTCTGGTGTTTTTTTTTAAACAGCCAGGTCGTTTAAAAGTTGTGTAGGGAGAATGACTTTGGTGGCGTGAGATTGTCCCTGCCCGTTCTGGGGTGGAGACATGGCCGTGGGGACCCCTGTGCCTTAACAACCCCCCACCGCAATGATAACAATAATGAACAATAGCATGTGTGGGGTGGGGGGCACTGCAGCAAGACCCTCTCTGTTGACCGTAATGGCACCAGGCAGGCACTGTGAGGGATGGTCCCCCCCCACAACTCTCTGGCTTGGACATCTGCAGCAGCCTCCTCCTGGCCCTCCAAATCCACTCTTGGTTTTTGCCCACTGTTGTCCAGGCTGCAGTCTGAGGGGCCCCCACAGAAGGAGCTTCTGTGCCCCACCCACCCCTTCTGTGAGGATAAATTCTGAGGCCCCGAGCTGTGGGGGGCTGCCCCTGGCTCCTACTGCAGCCACACACCTTCCACCCCTGGGCCTTGGCACTCTCTGTTCCCCACCTGGAATACTGTTCCCTACCTGGAATACTGTTCCCTGCAGACTGGCATGGCGGCCTCCCTGGGGTGGGCAGTAGTCAGGCAGCTGGCACCCTCAGGCGCCCAGTCAGGCAGCCCCCCTGCCTGTCCTTTGTAGCTGTTGATGCAGGAAGGACATTTCTCAGATCCCTTGTCCCTTTGGGTGCTGCCGGTCTTCCCACGTCGGGCCTCGTGCCAGGAAGCAGAGGACTTTCCTGCTGGGCCCCGGATCCTGGGACTGACGGGACAGAGCAGGGTCCCTGTCAGTTTGTGTCGGGGATGAATGGGTCCCTTGGCGGAGAGAGGGGCCTGGCGTGACCTGGAGGAGAAAGAGCAGGTCAGCCCAGCACCCTGCCCCCCGACCCCGGACTGCCATGGTGGCTGCTGTTTCCTGCCGGCTCAGAGGCCCTTAGGGTCCGGGGTGGGGATGGGGTCAGCAGGGCAGGGCTGTCCCCGGTCATTTTGCAGTGTCCCTCCCTGGCGGGAGCTGCTCCAGGTGGCTCCTTAGATGCTTCAGGAGCTCAGCCCGGAGTGTGTGGCCTGGGCAGGGGTGGGCAGGGCACACCGAGGTTCCCTTTCCATGCTGTGTCCACATCTCAGTGGTCCAGAGCACACCCTTGGGCCTGGTGTCCAGATGTTCCAGACGGAGGTGCGTGTCCTCACTGTCACCATCCTCCCCAGCTGCCACAGCCTCTCTTCCCCAGGGCCAAGGGACGCTTGGAGGCTCTTGAGAGTCACAGCTGTCCAGGCAGGAAGACCCCCTGAGAGGGTCCCCATCACTGCCCTTGTTTACCTCTGGGCAGGCTGAGGCCCAGAGAGGGCAAAGAGCTGGCCCGGGGTCACACTGCACAGCAGGGCCGGGACGCGGGAGGCCTCACATTGGAGCCTCCCATGAGCCAGGTCCCAACCAATCGCAGTCAGCAGGGTGGTTATTTATTTTAGAATGTAGCCATTTTTTACTACTTCCAGTCTGTGTGTATTATACCATATTACGTTATCGTGTTTCATTTCTATATTATTCATAAAACATCTTTCTTATTTAAAAAAATCTATAATTGGTCTATCCACACAGCAGAATACCGTGCAGCCGTGGAAAGGAAATGAGGTTGATGCGTGCTGAGTGAAAGAAGCCAGACACGAAAGGTCACACAGTGTTTGATTCCGTTCCAGGCAAAGGCAGGGAGATGGAAAGCCGGTCTGTGGGGGGCTGGGGGGCTGGGGGGCCGGGGGCGGGGCTGGGCGGTGCCTGCTCTTGGGGAGATGGAAATGCTTTGGAAAGAGATGGGCAGGGTGGTTGCACAGCCTCGTAAATGTGCTATGTGCCACCAACTTGTTCGCTTTGGTTAATTTTTTGTTATGTGTCTGTCGCCTCCATGAAAGAGCAATCTGGGGCCTTGAAAAAGGCGGGCGGTCACGGAGCCCTCGCTGGTTGCCGGGTGTGCAGTGTGTGCGCGTCCTCCCTGCCTCTGCACCTCAGCCTGGGAAACTGGGGCTCCATCTTGGGAGGGACTGGCCCAAAGATGCTCAGCAACGTGCCAGGGTCACAGCTAGAAAGCCACAGACCCTGCCAGGTCTCAGGCCAGATCTGAGGTCACCAGCTGACCTCCATGGCCTCCCTGTGGGCTGAGCCCAGGCAGGGGGAGGGGCAAGGCTCTCCTGTGCCTGCCCCCCAGGGTGTGTGTGTGGGGGGCTCTCTTGCTGCCCACCTTCCAGCCACAAGTGCCCCAAGGGTACTGCTTGAGAGGGCGGGTGTGAGTGGGTTCTGCGGAGGCTTAGGCTGGTTCCCAGGCCCCAGGCCTCGTGGCTGTTCTGTGCCCCTCGTCCACTGCCCCCACCCTGGGCACAGAAGCAGGAACTTTCCAGCATGGCCCTGGCGGGCGGCTGTGAATCAGCACAGTTCACTCTGGAGATGGTGCAGGTCCTCTAGGGCTGCTTTCAGTTTCCGGAGAGTTCCTCACTGTGACTCAGTGCCATCCCTGGCCTCGGTGACCTGGGCTTCTGCGCACCTGCTGAGCCAAGCTCTTGTTCCTGTGGGACATCAGAGAGCCGCTTGGGGGCTGCCCTGCGCCAGCCGCCCTGGGCCTCAGTCCTGTCTGCATGGCAGGGGGTGGGGGCGGTGAGGGAGGGGTTCTTTGGTGTCTCTCATGTCACACAGTGGGAGCAAGGGGCTGCATGTGTCGAGGATGTTGGCAGGGGGGATTTTGGTGCAGGCACGAGGGGCTGGAGGTGGGGTGAGGCTCAGAGGGAGTCCACTCCCTGTCCTTGGAGGGTCTGGGTGGAGGGCTGTGTGTGTCCTTGTGGCCCCTGGCCACCAAGCCTGGATGTGAATGGTGGCCACCCATGCCTGAGTCTCCCTTGGGGTCCTGCTGTAGAGGCTGAGACGGGGCCTGTGCTCCGTGTGGTCTCGCCCTGGCCTGGCTTGGGGCCTTGAGTCCTAGGTACTGGGGTTACTGACTGAACCTCTGAACCGGGCTAGCTATGCCGAACCCCTGCAGTGAGTTTGAGCTCAGCCCCTGCTGTGTATTTTACAGAGTAGCCCTCGGCACCACCCCCGTTTTACAGGTGGGGAAACTGAGGCTCAGAGAAGCAAGATGATTTCCCCAGGCGACTTCGCAGCGTGGCGGAACTGGGATCTGAGCCCAAGCTGGCCCGGCCTCAGCGGCCCTGGAGGAGGATGCAGTGCCGCCGGGGTTGGAGCCGGGTCTCCGGTGGGATCCTGGGCTGCCGGGCTGCCGCGTCCGTGCAGTGGCGCCACTTGCAGGGTGGGTGGGTCCCTCTCGTGCAGGTCCTGTGCTGGGTCAAGGGCTGGGTTTCCATATGGGGGTGTTCCATGGAGGTTGGACGCTGTGAGTGGGGAGCTCTCAGGGGGCCCAAGGGAGGTGGGGACAGGGAAAGGGGATGCTGGAGGGGCATGGAGGGTCCTACTCTGTCTCAGGACCGAGCTGCCCTTCTGTCTGGGTTTCCAGACTCCCTGGGCTGTCCCCTGGGCCCTGGTGACAAATCTCTTTCACTATCTGTTGACCTGGGCAATTAATTGCTCCTGGCGGTCGATGGCTCCGTGGCGCCCTTGCTCTTCTAGGCGGCACCCGGCCTGCCCTGCAGCCACTGGGAACCCAGACCCTGCGCCTGGGTGGGGAGGGTCTGCGACCTCAGCACCTGGTGCCAGGCGGCCTTGTCCCCGGGGATCCCAGCAGCTAATGCTTCGGGGTGCTAGCCTTGTGCCCCTACATACAGAGCCTGAATTATCTCTACAAGGAGCCTGCAGTTGGGGCCACAGAGGTGCACCCAGAGGCTCCTGGAAGTTTGCACCCCACCCATCCCCTGTGCACCATTCTGCAGGGGCTCTGGGGCAGGGCATCCGGCACTGGTGATGTGAGGTTACCGCGGGTGGCTGTGTGCACATTTCAGCTGTGGGAACTCAGGTGAGCTCTCCTGCCTCGATGCCCCCGTCTGCAAAACTGGCAGGGGGAGCAATCAGAGCGACTGGCACCTCGGGTGGGCGTAAGAATTCGATCCCTTAATAAGCGTGAAGGGCTTAGCATTGTGCCCAGCACAGTGCACCCCTCAGGAGGGAGTTCCAGGTCCCGGTGGGCTGCCATTCCAGTGGTGGGTGGACAGGTGGACGGACAGATGGCTTTTTAGCTCTGCCGCCTGTGCAGGCTTGGGGGTGAAGCCTTCCTCTAGCCCTCCCGCCTGGCCTGTGCCTGGCCTGGCGCCCAGCGGCCTCCCTCCTGCCTCCAGAAGTGGTCGATATCCCAGCTCCTTCCTGGCGTCTAATTGCTCCTGGCGGCCGCTGTCTCTGCAGACCGTCCTGCGTCCCACAGTCCGCAGGGAGGAGATGGGTGTGTGGGGGGCGTTTCTAAGAAGCCTGTTTGGGGCCACATGGGGGGTTGGGGGTGGAGGGTGATGGGGTTCCCGAGGGCAGACGGATACCTGGGCTCTGCCCCCGTGCCTCACCGGCCATGTGATTGTGGGCGGGTTCCACTTCCTCATCTGACCCCTAGGGTTGGGTGAGGACAGTGCCCACTGGGCAGGAGCTCAGGACGGCTGGGGGTCCGTCTGGGGCTGTGCATGAGGGGCCATGACAAGAACATGTTATGAGGATCAGTATCAGGGCACACCTCTCTGGGAGCCTGGATGGATGGACTTGGGGCTGGGGGTGCTCCTCAGGCACCCCCCCCCACCCGGTGACAGTGTGCCTCACCAGCGCATGGGCCAGTCCTCTGTCGGGGCCAGAGCGCCCTGCACTGGGCCTGCCAGCTCAGTCCCACCCACACTGCCCCGCTGCTGGCAGGGGTCAGACCTCAGTGAACCCCGTGATCGCCTCCCTGGCAGCTTCAAGGGGAGCCTGCGTGGGGCTGGGCACGCCTCTGCTGTCGCTGGGGAAGGAGAGTGACATATCCCGGTGGCTTTTAAACAGAAGCCTGCCTCCCTCCCACCCCGGCTGTGTGGGCTGCTCTCTACCACAGTGACCGGGTGGGCGGCACCTGGCCCCAGTGACACAGAGTGTCCCCTGTTCCCTGGGGTGTAAAGAGGTGCCAGATGGCTAAGGGGACGGTGTTAGGCCCTCCCCTGTTCCCAGTGCCTTAAGTCCCCAGATCCAACCTGCTGTCGCTTCCGGAAGCGAGGACTCCCCTTGGAGGCCAGTGCCCGGATCTTCCAGGGCCCCGTGTCCCGCTTGGGGTTTTGCAGAGCACGCCCTGTGGCTTGCTCCTCTTGGCCTAGTGTGGTTCACCCTGCCGGCTGTGGCAGCCATGTGGAAGCTCACGTGGGCGTCGCTTCCCTTTCTTCAAACTGGCAGGCATCGCACACTGGGTCCCTGGTGGTTTTGTAGAGCTTGACCTGACCTGACCCTACAGAGGGTTTAGGTGGAAAGGGGGCGGGGGCGCAGGAAATCCCCTCCAGGCTGAGTGGTGTTGGAAGGAGCACGCCTTGGAGGCTGCGGGCCCATTTTCTGGGTGGGAAGATGGAACTCAGAGAGACCTGGGGGCTTGCCCAAGGTCACGACCACCATCCGTCCATGGAAGAGCTGGGGCCTTGGCCAGGTGCTAGGAATCTGTCCGGTGCTCTGCCCACTGGATTTGAACTTGTTGTTTTGGTGCAGATGCTAACAACACAGAAGCCAGAAACGCAGGGGCGCAGATGAATGAATAATTGTTAAGGGGACACTGATGGCTGCCTGCCGTCTTCTCTGCAGACATGGTCGGTGTCCTAACTTTTGTGGCAGTCACCTCTGCAGACCTCCGTGTGGGTGGACGTGGGGCTCGGTCTTCCCCAGAATCACACGAGTGGCACCCTGGCGTGTGGAGCCTGGAGCCTGGCTGTGCGCCCGGCCCAAGTCTGGCCTTCCTCCGCATGGCTGTGTGTCTCTGCAGTTAGGCCCTGTCACTGTGCAGTGTCCTCGGTGTGGATGGGGCCACCATCTGTCCCTCCTCTGCTGATGGAGAGTCAAATTGTCCCTAGGCTCATTGTGATGGTGAGGAGGGCGGTCACGAACACTCATGTGCGCATCTGTGTGTGGACTCAGGCTTCCGTTTTCCCGGGTAGGCACCCACCCAGGAGTGGGATTGCTGGGGCATGTGGTCACCCAACGGGGGGTTTAACACGATAAGAAATCGCCAGCCTGCTTCCCAAAGCTGGTCTCGCCGCTCCGCACCCCGCTGGCTGGGCCCTTGGCCCTCGGTGGGCCTGTGTTCTCGCCATCACTTGGTATTGTCTGTCTCCTCTTTCAGTGCTACGCCCATGCAGTGTGCAGGGCTTGCTTGGGGCTTTGGTCCGCACTTCCTGCTGATGTATGGGGCCAAGCATCTTCTCCTGTGCTCATCGTCCGTTGGTGCGGCTACTTCGGCGAGATGTTATGGAGCCTTCCCCCCATTTTCCTTCTTTTTTTTTTAATCCTCACGTGAGGATATGTTTTTATTGATTTTAGAAGACAGGAAGGGTGTGGTGAGGAGAGAGAGAGGAAAACATTGGTGAGTTGCCTCTTGTCCACGCCCTGACTGGGGATCAAATCTGCAGCCTTTGGGTGTACGGGCTGACGCTCCAACCCACTGAGCCGCCCGGCCAGGGCCCTCCCATTTTTGTATTGACTGGCTGGCTCTTCTTACTGTGGGCATCTGGACTCGACATTCTGGGCACAGGTGTCATCATGCTGGTTCTGACTGAACGGAGACCGGGAGACGCTTGAATGGGAACGGCAGCCCACCCTCTCGCAGGGGCCCACTTCCTTGCTTGTTTGCGCAGTGTACTCTGGGAAGTTCACTGGGGAGTTTCATGGGGGCACTGTGCCATGGGCCCGCGCCCCTTGCTGGCCTGACCTGTGTGAGGGCCACCTTTGCGACCCCTCGGTCTGGCTTGGACGCCCAGCTCTGGGTCAGGGGCATGATATCAGTGACAGCTGTGCAGCACCTGCCTCTCAGGTCATCTTGGAGAGGTGGACACTGTGTGCTGTGCCTGTGGGCCTTCCTGTCTCCACCCCCCCAGCGAGGCAGGCCTGTGGGAGCCCCAGTGTGGAGGATGCGATCTGTGATCTTTACTCACAAGCCCCCCCATTTTCCCTGCAGGACCCTGGAGTCTTGGAGGACACAGCGTTGCTGGTGGCCATCTCCCATAGGTTCACGTCTGCTCCCGCGCCTCACCGTCTCTGGCAGGTTCGAGGGGCTGGCGCCTTCTCATGGGCGGGGGGAGGGAGCAGCTGGAGAGCCAGGTTCTACCTGGTGGGTGTGGTGGGGGCTCTGGCAGGGGCTGGGGGTGACCATGTGGGGTGGAGTCTGGCACTCCAAGTTGCCCAGAGTGGCAATGGCAGGAGGAGCTTGTGGCGCCCCCCGGGGAGGGGGTATTTCCTGGCCAAGGACAGTGATTTTCAGATGAGGCCCAAGAGAAAGGGTGGGATGGTCCCTGGCGGTGTAGTTAGGGGATGTGAGTTTCCTCCTTCCTGGGGGCTCTGTGCTCTGAGGGTGGGCTTCAGACTTGGGGGCAGCCAGGCCTTCCTGTGGAGGTGGCTGGCGTTGCAGGAAGCCCTCCGGGGGAACACCTGGGCACCCACCTCCTGGTCACTGTTTCTGGCAAGAGAGGAGGCAGCCTGGGATCCGGGCCTGGCACTGCCACTTCCACACGGGGGCCCCAGGTGAGTCACTCCATCTCTCTGTGCCTCCACGTCCCCATCTGGGATCGGGGGGATGACAGTGCACCCTCAGAGGGCTGCCGAGAGCAGTGCCCAGCACAGTGGGTGCTCAGCGAGTCAGTGTGAGCGCTTGTCGTGTGTCACCCCGTTGGGTGACCCTTAGAGCGATGCTTTCAAGCAGGCTGCTGTCCTTGCTTTACAAATGGTGACACCAAGGCACAGGTGGGTCACCTGTCCCATCTCTCAACTGAAAAGAAATGTCTGGGACTGCAACCCTGTGACCATTTCAGGGACCCCAGTCACAGCCAGAGTTGGGGGTGTCAGGGAGAGGGGCAGTAGTCTGAGTGCGGTTCAGTGGTTGGGCAAAGGCTTGCAGGTGGGGATCCTGCCGTTGGCCCGGCCGGCGTGTGGCGTCTTTTATTCTGTCCTGTTTTAACCGGGAGTGGCCCGGTGCGCCCCAGCCAGGGCTCTGGAGTCAGCTGCTGAGTGCCTGTCTCTGGCTGCCACCCCCGCTTAGGACCGCAGTGCTGAGGGCACGTGGGGATGAGTTTTGGTCCTGGTTCCTGACACCCAGCCCTGGACTGGTGTCCCAGGTTCCCCAGGGCAGTTCTGCCACAGGCAGGCTTCCCACAGACTTGGGTGTGAACCCTAGGGAGCTGAGACACTGCCATGCCTCAGTTTCCTCATCTATCAAATGGGCCCCCTTGCTGGGCACACAGCAGGCACTTGGCACAGTCTGGCTTGGCTGAAATCTGGCCACTGTCAGATTTCAGCCCTCTTCTGAAACATTCATTCATGGCACGGTGATTTCTAAAGCACCTACTGTGTGCCAGGCCCTGTTCTGAGTGCTGTGAATGAGATGGACAAACACCCATCCTCACTGGGCAGATGGGAAGTTTTGGGGTGAGGGACCAGCAGAGGGGGTTTGGGGAGCATGGGTGGGCTGGGGGCTGCAGTTTCAAGTAGGGGTGGTCAGGGTGGGCTTCCGTGGCTAGGTGGCATTTGAGCAGATACCTGCAGGAGGGAAGGACAGGGGTGTGCAGGCCTGTGGTGGGGTGGGGGTGGGCCTTGGGACAGCCCGCGCAAAGGCCTGGGGCTGTGGGAGCAGGCCGGTTCCTTTGTAGGAGTCTCAGGGTTCAGGGAGGGCAGGCCTCTCCCCTTTGTCGCTGAACCTTCAGGGACCCAGGGAGCCTGCACCAGGGAAGAACAGCCTTGCAGGCTCCTGCTTCCGAGCCGGGCCTGCCCCTGTGGTGGCTTTCATCTTGGAGGTAGGGGGCCGGGGCAACACCGACGTCAGGGGTCCCGGTTGGCCCAAGTTTTCCACCTGGTGTGCTTGGTGCCTTTGAAGTTGGGAGGAAGGTGGCCCTGCCCGGGTGTTTTGCCTTCCTCCTGCTCCCCACCCCCCCACTCCATCCATCCATCCACAGGCCTAATGGGGAGGGAGCCTTCCTCCAGGGCTGAGTTATCTGCTTGTCATGCCAGTACCCACCCGAGGACGATAAAAGGGCTTTTTGTCTGCCAGCACTTAGCCTCCTCCTCTGGGGCGATCCATCACCTCTGAGGGTGCAGGGGGGCAGGCGGAGGGGGGCAGGTGGAGGGGGAGGGGGGCCGCCCCCTGATGCTTCCAGGAGCTCCCGCAGCCCAGAGACAAGGCTTGCCTGGGGAGAGACAGTGGGGAGGGACGCTGACCCCTGCTCTCCAGCTCTCTGCAGGCAGCTTGCGGCCTTTCTGAGCCCTTGTCACCTGGGGAGGCCGGAGGCCGGGGCAGGCAGGCAGGGTCAAGGGGACAGGGCTGGGGTGATGGAGGCCAGCAGCAGCAGCCCACACTCGAGCATTCCCAGGGCCCTGAGCCCTTCTCAGCGCTGCGGGAGACCACGTCATTGGGTCCTCAGAGCTGCCCTGCGAGGGGGGCCCTGCCATTGTCCCTGCTGCACAGATGATGCCTGGGCGGGGACAGGATGTCCCCAGGTGTGCTCATGGCAGAGGGAGAATTGGATCCCGGGCAGCTGCTGTGGAAGGGACCCCTTGCGCTGGCATGGTTCCTGCAGGAGGTGGCGTTTGGGTTCCCCGAAGCCAGGAGTAGACATCGGTCCTGGGCAGGGAGCACTGTGGTCCTACTGCTGAGGGTGTGGGGTCGGATGCGGGTGGGGGCCCACAGCAGAGGGGGCTGGGGGCTGGGCTCTCTGGACACCCCGTGCGGGTGGGAAGGCCAGGACCAGGCAGACAGGTGTGTGTGTGGGGTCACACCCTGGTGGGCTGTTTGTCCCCTGGGCAGTGGGCTCCTGGTTGGGTGGGGCCCTGGTCCCCCATGGGGTGGAAGAGGAGGAGAGCCCATGGGGGTCTCTTTCCTTCAGTTCAGGAGGCTCAGCTCCAGGCAGCCTGTGCTCCCCTCCCCCACTGCTCCCTCTTCCTTCCTTCCCTCCCCTCTCCTTCCCACAACCCCCTCCCTCTCCCCACAGGCCACCCTCAAATGACAGCAATTACTGGTGCCCCTGTGGCGTGGTGGCTGGCGGGCTGGGAGGACAAGGTTGACAGTTGAGTGCGTCTGCCCGCCGGCTGGCCTGCTAACCGGGCCCGGGGGACGTCCCCGCCCTCTGCCGTGGCTGCCCTGCACAGCCTGCCCACCCCATCGGTCACAGGGCGCGGGACCTGCCCTCCACCAGGCAGATATGCCCTGCCATCCTCTTACTATTATTTGTCTCTTATGAGTGGGACGGCTCTGGGATGACCCTTATCCTGCCCCAGTTCCCAGGATGACCTCTCCTCGGGCTTGGTGACCACCCAGGGCGCACCGTGCCACCCTTGGGACAACCCCACCCCCTGGGTGCCCACCTTTTTGTGTGGTCGGTGACATGCCGGAGCCTCGCGTATGGGGGCAGCTACATCCCAGGGAGCTCGAGCGTGTTGGGGGGACCAGAACTGTGGCCAGCCCTCTCCACCTCGGCTTGGCGCTCGCCTGGCTGTCATTTTGCAGCAGTAGTAATGAGGCTCCTGCTGTATGCCAGGGTCTGCAGCCGGTACTTTCCGCTCAGCTCACTTCACAGTCGCTGTCGGAGGAGCATGCTATTTATAACCCTGCCTCTGTCGATGGGGACCTTGACGAGCAGAGAGGCAAGTCCTGACCTTCCTGGTCCTGCACGCGTAAATCAGGGGCTTGGGTATCTCGAGGGCCAGTGACAGGCCCCACAGACCTGGCCTGGATGTGGGGAACCAGTCCCTGGGCCCTGGTTGGGTTAGTGGTGCTCCTCTATTCCTGTATATTTTCCTGTTACGGTTAAAAAAACTCCCAGCCTTACGGGGATGTGATTAACCTGTAATAAGACTCACTCACGGGCCCTGGCTGGTGTGGCTCAATGGCATGAGTGCCAGCCTGAGAACCAAAGGGTCATTGGGTTCGGTTCCCAGCCAGGGCACATGCCTGGGTTGTGGGCCAGGTCTCCAGTAGGGGGCGTGTGAGAGGCAACCATACATCGATGTTTCTCTCCCTCTCTTTCTCCCCACTTTTCCTCTCTCTAAAAATAAATGCTCTTTTAAAAAAACACTTAACAAGACTTACCCGTGAGTTCTGACAAGCAGTAACAACCACCACAGTCACTGTAGAGTGTCCCCATCACCCCCAAGAGAACCCCTCCCCCCACCAGAAGCACCCACGGACCTGTCATAGAATCATTGAGATTTTCGTAATAGAATTATAAATTGTGTACTCAGGGGTGCTCTTTTTTTGTGCTGGACTTCTTTCTCTCTGCATGTTTTTGAGATCCACCACCTGTGTCGTTGTGTGCATCGATAGTTTATTTTTTATTGCTGTGTGACGTTCCATGGTGGGAATGTATCATGGTTGGTCCATCCGTTCATGAGTGGATGGCCCTTTTGGCTGTTTCCAGTTTTTAGCTCTTACGAATAAAACTAGAAAGTCTTTGTGCCTCTCATTGATTTTTCTTGCCGTATCACATGGGCCGAGGGCTGCGGGTGGCCCTGGGTAGCAGCAGTTGGGGTTTAGTGTTAGCCAGCTGCGGGTGGTGGTTTCCACACTCCCATTTTACAGATGAGGTAACCGAGGCTCTGGCAGGGCAAGCTTCTTACCTAAAGTCGTTGCGCAAGTGTTGAGTGCTTTTTGTCCTCCTCCGGGCTGGGAAGTGCCAGTCTGTTGTTGCTGTGACGTGTTTGCCGGTCCGGAGGGTCACGCCAGGTCTCCTCTGCAGGGGAGTCGAGGGTGTGAAGGAGGGTCCACTCCTGGGTCAGACGCTGCTGAGTGCTCGTCCGGTCTTGCGCCATCCTGCTGTCTCAGGCGAAGTCATGCAGGCCTTCCGGGGAGCCGTTTCAGCGTGAGGCAGGAGTATGACATGAGGCAGCCCGGGAATGGGGGTGGGGACAGAAGCCTCCTCCCCTTCCCTCGCCTGAAGAGTGTTAGCTAAGATGACTTTTCAGGGAAGGAGGCCCGCAAATTAAATAAGCAATCCTGTAAATAAATAAGTAATGAAGTTAGTGGGGTGCCTAATTACATCAAATTCATAATTATGGATGGATGCCTGCCCGAGAATTGTACTTGTTTTTAATCCCCGGCTCTGACATGTGTCTCTTTCCATCTGGTAGTGACCCCGGCCCCCAGCCTCAGGGCGGAGCCAGGCGCTGCCTTTTGGGGGTGGCCCAGCGAGTCCCCGGGGTCCAGGGCCTTGTCTTGGAACCTGCAGTCGGGATTATAAACCTGCCTGAGGCTCGAAGCAGTCACCAGTGCCGGCGATAATAACAACAGTTCATAATAGTAATTGTCCTTCACTTTATGTGTTATAATTTACTTAATCTTCCAGAATCCCTTGTGAAGGAGGGATCATTATTGTCTCCACTCTGTAGGAAACTTAGGAGGAGCAGGGAAGTGTAGTGACCTGCCTGAGGTCACACAGGGTGGGGGGTGGGGACAGTGCCCCGGGCTGTGTGCCCTTTCTCCTGCCTCACTGGCCAGGTCACTGCTGACCCGCGTCTTCCCCCTCCCCCCCCCTCCCCCCACGCGCTGGTGGTGGGACAAGGCTGTGCTTTTCTTGATGAGTTGGGGGGATGGGCTAGTAGGGCGGTGGCTCAAAGCCTGGTCTTCCCACGATTGCTGTGGATCTGAACAGGCACTGCGCAGAACCGCACACTGGTGCTCCCTGTAACCAGTCACAGAGCAAGCCCATGTGTGGAAATGAGAGTAGCTTCCCTCTAGATCTCTCCTTTCTCCTTCTGTCGCTGGGCTTTGCGAGCTCTTCGGGCACTCTGGTCCTGCCTGTGGCACTGTGAGCAGGGTCATTAGACCCATTTTCCAGACAAGGAAACTGAGGCTTGGGGTGGTGGGTGGGGCGATTGAGTGAGGTCAGAGCCCATGGTGGTGGGGCTGGTGTTCGAACCAGCCCCCAGTACTGGGCTCGGGGAGTGGAGGGGTGTGTGTGTGTGGTGGGGGGCTGCCTCTCCCATCTGAGAAGTGGATGGGCTGTGTAAGCCACAGGCTGGCTGCGCCCGGGTCCTGGCTGTGATGGCGACCTCACCTAGCCTGACCAGCGAGCCTGTCTGTCTCTCGTCGGTATGGGGCGGGGAGGGGGGTGGGGGAGAGGAGGCCAGCTGTACCCACCTCATTTTGGGGACAGGAAGGATGCAGGTGGCTGGGGTCAGCGTCGCTCTCACCTGCTGTCCATGCGAACCCCAGGCCCCCAGCCAGATGGAAAAGCTGGGTGTTGCCCACACCTTTGAGGAGCCCAGTGTCCTGAGAGAGTATCAGTTCAACAAGTGCCACCCAGGGTAGAGAAGGCCATGGGGACAGAGTTCAGGTCGCTGGAGCGTGACCAGATTGGAATCTGTGCTCAGGGCAGGCTTCCATGGCCCAGTGTGGGTGAAGGCCAGACCCGAGGTGATTAGTTAGGACTCCCAGGTCATAGCAGAAACATACTCAGGCAGGTTCAGGCCACGAGGGGGAATTTGTGCACAAAGGCAAAGTCCAGGGAGGACAAGTGCAGGCACCGCTGGATCCAGGAGCTTAAACCTTGCCTTGGGGAGAGCCTGCAGGGACCTTGTTCTCAGGCAGGTTCTCATGTCACCAGCACAGCCAGCTGAGATGAAGGAGGCTCAGGAGTGTCACTCCTCTGTCCTGTCCCTGTGCCTTTAGCTTGTTCATCTGTCTTCAGTGGCTGGGGGAGGAGGCCAAGGGGTGGGGGGCATCCCAAACTCAGACACAGTCATGGAAGGGCATGAGGCAAAAGGGAGGGCTGAGGATTGTGACTAAACTGGCGTGCTGAATATTCTGACTATTTTTCCCCCAAGAGAAGCCGAAATCTGGATTTTATAAATAATATCCTGACTTTTAAAAAACGTGTGTTAGAAAGAGCTTCCTTGTTGGCCACAGCTGACTGTCATCATTTTGTGGCCTCTGTTCTTAGCTGTGACTTTTATCTGAAAGTATATTGCCTTCTGTTGTCTGGGCAGAATGTCCCATGGAATGTACCAGAAGGTCCCAAGGCTTGGGAAGTCACATTCAATGCCCCTGGAGAGGCCTTTTCCCAAACTTGGGGCCCAGGGCCCCCACGGTGTCTCAGAGCCCTCCAGCGCTGCCTGAGGTCTTGTGAGAGAGGGTGACCCTTGTGGTTAGTGATGTGGACCCAGGGGCCACATTCCCTGGATTCATACCCTGCTCTGCTGCTCCTCCTGGGTGCCCTTGGGCAAGGCACTCCATGGCTCCATGCCTCAGGTCCCCCATCTGTAACGGTGGGGGGTGGGGGGGGTGGGATTGTTGGGAGGCCTGAGGGGCCTGTGTGAAGTCTGTCCCCCAATGCCTGCCCCTGGGGTGCATGTGCGTGCGCCTGCCTGGTAAAATTGCCCTTCCTGGGTCGGGTCCCGGGACCCAGCCGGCGGTGGCCAGGGGCATGCCCGAAGACCGCCTCCTTCCTCTGCTGCCCCCGGGAATGGGCTCCTGAGGCCTCAGGGCAGGTAGCCCCTGCCCCCTGCCCAGCCACACCAGCTAGTGCTCTTCAGCGAGCTCTGCCTGCTGCCAGCTCAGAGTGGCCATGGGTGGGGGTGGCCCTTTCAAAATAAAAACAGCCCAAAGGACAGTTTGCTGGCCCTGGTCAATGTGGACACTTTGGTGCCCAGATGGAAAGATGAGGAAGGCAGAATGCATATTGGTTGGGGTCATCTTCATGCAGGATAAAGGTCATGGCCCACTGGGGCTCCCAGCCAAGGGCACGCTTTCCTGCAAGCCCCCCCTCCCCCTGCCCCGAGCTGCCTCTCACATGGAAAGGGATCTTGGGGTCTGTTTGTGGCTGGCTCAGGTGGGAGAGGGCCAGTGCAGGGGCGGGGGGAGGCTCCTTAAGGTGCTCAGGTGTCTCCCCGCAGCTTGTTGCCTGGCTCCCCAGAATCCTGTGGAGAAGGACAGGGCGGGCCAGGCACAGCTGGAGCGTTTTATGCCCCGAATCTCGGCGAGCCTTGATGAAGTGCGTGGCAGGGGGCTGAGTTGTGGCCCCACAACTCAGGGTATGTCCCCTCGGAACTGTGCATGTGACCTTGTTTGGACCAAGGGTCTGTGCAAACGAGATCAAGTTAAGGATGAAGATAAGGTCATCCAAGATACTGCTGGGCCCTAACTTTGGTGACGGAAGCCCTTAGGAGAGAAGACACGGGGGAGGGGGAGGGGGGAACCCGTGTGATCCAGGCAGAGGTGGGGGTGATGGGTCCAGAAGCCAAGGAGCAGCTGGAGCTACTAGGAGCTGGAAGAGGCAAGAAGGACGCTCCTCTAGAAGCTTCGAAGGGAGGTCACCCCAGCCGACCCCTCGATGCCGAGCTGCTGGCCTCCAGAGCGGTCGGAGAATAAATTGCTGAGTTTTAAGCCCCCCTGGTTTCTGGTCACTTTTCTGAGTGGCCCCAGGACACGAATGCTGCTGTGAATTTTACGTTAATAACACTTCAGATTTCAAGACCGATTTGTGTCCCTGGGGTCCCTAGGTGACCTGGAGCTTGTGACCCGGGGGGTGGTCCCGGCCACACTCTGCCTTGGCTCACCCATTCCGGCTGTTTCGGAACTCACCTCAGGCCTTTGTCGGGGCCGTTTCTCTGTGTGGAAGGAACACTGTTCCCGAGAAGTTTCCACACTGTGTCCCTCAGTCCTCCCAGGCCACCGTTGCCCGTCCCGGCCCCCAAAGCCACCCGTCCACAGCAGTGTCGCTACTTGGATTACTTCCTACCTGTGTCTTCTCGCTCACCTCCTTCATGTCGGCCCCACGAGGCAGGCAGCTTTGCCTTGTTCCGGCTGTATCCCCTGTGCCTAGGGCATACAGTTGGTGCTTAATAAGTGTGGGGTGTCTGCCGGCTCCAGGCCTGGGGTCAGGGGCTCTCACCAGCTGGAAGGCGGATGCTGTCTTTCAGGCAGGCAGTGAGCTGGGCCGGGGAACGGCGGCCATTCAACCAAACCGTCTTTTTCGTGTGAATCACGTAAAATTAGCCATTGTTAAGTGAGCGATTGACTAGTTTTCACTATGTTTATTTACAGTGTCATGCAGCCACCGTCTCTGTCTAGTTCTAACCTATTTTTGTCACTCCGAGAGGAAATGTTGTCCCCAGGAGCAGTCCCTCTCCACTCCCCGGCCCGGCCAGCACCAATCTGCTTTCTGTCTCCGTGGCTCTGCCTCTTCGTGACGTTCCCTGTCCACGGAATGCGCCCCCCCCCCCACCCCGTGTGGCCTCCATGTCCCGCGTCCCTCCCTCAGCACTGCCATCTTTTCGAGGTTCATCTAGGTTGCAGCAGGTGCCGGTGCTTCACTCCGCGTCACAGCCGGGTTGCAGTCCGTGGGGTGGCTGCGCATCCACCAAAGCGTCTCCTAAGTGGCTTTGCAGATGAGGAAACCGAGGCAGCGCAGAGAGGGGGTGGTTACCTGCCCAAGTCTCGGGGCACTGGGGTGCCGACAGGGGAGCAGGAGGTGAAACCAGTGGATGTGTCTAGTGCGTGAGCGTGTGCTCTCTCTCTCTCTCCGTCCCCCTTCCCCCCCACCCTGTGTCCAGCCTTATCTCCGTGCCTGGTCAGGAAGCCTGGTCAGGAAGTAGTGGCCACCTGGGGAGGAAATAAGTTGGGATTCCTTCCACTTGGGGCTGGATGCTGAACGGGAGCTGGACTGAGGGCCCCCTGTAGTCACTGGAGTCCCCCTGCCGCCACAGGCGTAGTTTGGGTGGACCCCGAGAGAGGCAGCGGATGGGCGCACCCGCAGTTCCCCGCTGAGCAGACCGCTGCCTGCAGAGGCGGGGGCCTCGACGAGGGCCGCTCGGTCTAAGGACCCCTCTCCTCTCGGGGCCCCTGGGCCTCCGAGTCCCCCATCAGCATGTCCTCTGACGTCATCAGTGACCTTTCCCACCGTCCCCAAAGCTTTGCCTGGCAGGCTGGTTTCCGGGAATGGCACAGTTTGGTCAGGGGGTCACTGTCGGAGGCCCGGGGGATGAAGGGTGCTGTTGCCAGGCAGACAGCCGCGTGCTTACGCTGGCTCCGCGTGGAGGGCGCAGTGTGCGGCCGTTTCCAGTCTTGGACGCTTTGCCGCCCTGTGAAGTCACTAAGCAGCCCCCCCCACCTCCCTCCGGGGGAGACACGAGAAGTGGCTGTGGAACGACACAGCCCAACTCGAGCCTGCCCGGAGCACAAATAGCTTGGGGGGTTTGGATGTGATTCCCTGGATGCCAGGGCCAGTCTCTGCAAAGGTCTGGGCGCAGGTCGGCGTCCAACTCAAACAGGAAAAGGACAAAAGGAACCAGTGAGCCTGCTTCCTGCCCCGGGGTCACTGGGGCCGGTGTGGCTCGTTCGGTCTCCAACTCCGTGGTCTCCTGCGGGTCAGGGAGGGAGCCAGCAGGCGGGAGGATGGTGCCTGGCCCTGTGATCTAAAAACATGGCTTTGCTCACTTAAGTGCGTGCCTCGGTTTCTCCACCTATGAAAAGAAGGCTTGGGGAGGAGGAAAGTCCCTGCCTTGGCTTTCGGGCAGATTTTTTCTTGGGAAGAACTGGAGGTGAGCTGGTGAAAGCTGACCCATATTCGGCCTCACCGGGGCCTCTCCATGGGTCTCTGCTAGTCCTGTGGCCAGGGACCTTTGTGGCATGCAGATCCGAATGACCCCAGCTTACCCCAGGTCCTTGGTGGCGTGGTGGGGGCAAGCCAGGCTTCCCCCGTTCACACTGCAGCTATGTTCCAGCTGTGTGACCTGTGACGAGCCACCGAGCCTCTCTGTGTGTGGGGGTGGTGAGCTGCGCCCGCCTCCCACTGTGCTTCCCTGAGGGTGGAGGGGCCCGCGGGTGAAGCGCTTCCGCAGCGCTGAGCGCACAGTGCCAGTTACTACCGTCGTCCTCACTCCTGGGAGCATCCCCAGTCCGTGGAGGGACTTGCCCAAAGTCCTATTGAGCTACCTGCCTCCCGCGCCCAGCCCCACACACACTTTCTGTTACTCCCTGACTCCCCCTTCACCCCCTGGTGATCACTGCACTCGCCACCCCAGCAGGCCTCTACTTTTGTAACACCAAACTCCATCTGGCCTCCAGGCCTCTGCCCTGGCTGCATCTCCCGCCACTGGGGCGCCTCCTCAGCCCTGTGCCGGCCCAGGCACGGTCCTGGGCAGGCATCGCTGGGCCCAACTCCTGGCTGCGGAGGCAGGAGAGGGAGTCTGGAGACCACCGTAGGGACCCTCCGCATCCGGAGGCCTTGTCACCTGGGTGCCTTGTCACTGCCGCTCCGAGGACTATGTGGGAAGCAAGGCTGAACCTGTTCTGCCCCAGATGGGAAGCGGACACCCAGAGAGGTTCTGATGTGTGTGACTCACTCAGCCGGTCATATCCAAGATTCAGACCCCTGGCTGATCACCACGGCCTCCAGGTCGGCCTGTGTGTGTGTGTGTGTGTGTGGGGGGGGGGCTGTGTCTCTCCTCCCTCCTGGCCTGTCACCAAGATGACCCCTGTTCGGAATGCCAATGCGAGGGTCATGCTTGCTTTTCCTGAGAGGACAAGCACAGAAATACTTTAAAGGCAGAGCTGCCCTCCGGCCACGTCACCCTGAAGACTGGTGGACGGGAGGGGACAGGAGCAGCGGCTTGGGTTCCATGGCAGGCCCAGTCCAGAGGAGGTGGTGGGCAGGCCCGGCCTCCCAGGCTCCTGGAGATAGGGTTGAGGGATGCTCCGGGGGGCCTTCCGGCTGGAAGGAAGTGGTTAAAGAGGGGAACTTGGGCCCAGAGCTTGCTTTCCCTGTGAGCAAGCAAGCGAGCGAGCTAGGGAATGGTGAAGAGGTTTTTCTCCCCGAGCTATAAAAAGGCCTCCCAGTGTTTCAGCTCCTGAGTGGCGGCTGGAAGCCCGCCAGGGTTACCATGGCGATGAGGAATTATTACTTACTGCCAAGGCTGGGAGAAAAGGCTCCTACTTTTGGCTCCTCAACAAGAGGAGTGGACTTATGTAATTCCCTGTGTTTGTAGGCCCCGGTGGCAGGAGGCAGGAGGGAGCGCGGGGGCTGACCTCGTTGGCGGCTGTGCTGCGGGGCGGGCGCCCGCGGCTTGTCCCCGGTGGCCAGTGGCCCTTCTTTGGGGGCGTCGCGCGGGCCCGGGGGCCGCGGGCCTCGCCGTCCTGGGAGCCCGTAGTCTCGCGGGAAGGCGGCGGGGCTGCAGGGGCTGCCCCTCCCAGTGTCAGGCCTCTCGCAGGAAGGATGGTTTGACGCTGGACGCGGCGTGTCTTCTGGAAGCCAACGGAGCAGTCTGTGTGTGGACTCTGCTGCTCGGCTTCTGGCACACTTCCTGGCCTTTCTTTTTTTTTTTCTTTCTTTTTTTTTTTTTTTTTTTTTTTGTGGGAGAGTTACTTCAAGTTGTGTTGGGAGCTGACGTGAGTGGAAGGCTGGTCATGTGCTCGGTAAGAGAAGTTTCCGGGCTCGGCGGTGAGCAGGCAGGGAGGGAGGGTGGGTGAGGACGCAGCCACGGCTCGCAGGCGGAGTGGGACTGGGGTGAGGGGTGCTGCCGGGGGTGCCGATGGCTCCTCCGGCTGGAGCCCAGTCCTGCCTGGCGTGGTGACCCAGGGCTGGGCTGCGCGGACCTCGGACTGCTGGCCGGACTGGACAGTGGGCCGTCCACCTTGTCGGCCAGAGCAGCTGATGCCTGGGAAAAGGGGGCTGAAGGGGCAGGTGTCCTGGTGGGGCCGGTCCCCTTGGCCCTGTCCGTGGGAGGGGACGCGTGGGGTGGGTCGCTGCTGCTCTTCCGGGGCCACAGGCAGAGCCAGGATCAGGGTGGTCCTGGCCCCAGAGGTGGTCCCTGGGCCTCGGGCTTTGGGGGTGCAGCGGGGGAGGGGGCCAGGTGCAGGCAGCGCTGCGGCGTCCCTGGCGCCCGGCTCCCACCACGGTGGCGCTTGGCCTGGTGCCCGTGTCTGGTTTGAAATCAGCGCCACCGGCCCAGGCTTGCCCAGGGCCCTGGCAGCCAGGAGCGGGGTAAACACTGGAAAGTTGGAAGGGCTTCCCGAGCTCACAAGGAGCCCTCAGTTGCGAGCGGAGGGGTGAGGGTGCGACGTGTCCTGAGGTCTGGGTGTGCCACAGCTGGTGGGAGGCAGTGCGAGGCTCGTGGGAGCTCCAGCCTGGGCCCAGGAGGGTCTGGATCCCCGCCGCATCACCCGCCCACCACTTCCTGAGGTTGAATCCCAGCTCCTTCCCTCTTTCTGTACCAGGCGGCCTCACCTCTGCTGTGTGAGACTAGTGTCCTCATCTGTAAGATGGGGCCCCAACGGGGGTCCCACAGGCGTGAGGTGACATCACAGGAGTTGCAGCCTCCTGCTTCATTCTGGGGCCAACTGCCAGGTCCATGTCCCTGCCGAATGCTTCCTGGCTGTGTGACCTGGACAAGGCACTTTCCTGAGCCTCGGTTTTCCCATCTGACAAATGGATGCGCCATCTGTCCCCACCCCACAAGTTGTTGTGTGGCGTACAGGAGCCCGTGAGCGCTGCTACCCTGCCCCTCACGAACAGTGCGACCTGGGGCAGGTCACAGAGCATCATGGAACCTTAGGTCCCTGCTCCAAACAGCACGAGCCTCCTGCAGGGACATCTGGGGAAACCGGCACCGGTCTGGAGGGCTCTGCTTGGCCGTGTCTGGACGCATAGGCCCAGGCTCAAATTTAAGTCAGCCACGTCTGGGTCTCCAGCGGTTTTTCTTCTCTCCCTTGCTGAAAACCCTCCCATTTCAGAGATGTGGAAACCCCAGCCTGGAGAGTTGGAGGTGGCCGGGTCCCTAGGCCGCCTGCGTTTGGCCCAGGGCCCCCGGGGTTCCCTCAGCCGAGGCCTTTTCTGTCCTGTCTCCCACCAAACCTACACCAGACACCCAGATTCTGCCTGCTGTGGTCTGGGGTCTGAGTGGGCGGGGCTGGCTCGCCCATGAGGGCGACAGCTGTGCCTCGTTGGTAAGTCACACCGGATGCCGGGCTGGTGGCTGCTGGCTCAGGGCCTCTCCTTTCGGGCCAGCAGGAGCCAGCTGGGAGTTCCCCACAAGTCCAGGCTTGACTGACCGCTTGCTCTCTGGGTGTCCTGCTCTTTTCCGAGGGACCTTGGGAAAGGCTTTCATAGCAGAGGGTCCCACGTGTGTCCCCTTGCTGCCCCCGAGTCCTTTTGGTGGTCTCCCCTGCCCAGCCCTGAGGGTCTCCCCTACAGGTTGTACAGGTGCCCCTTGCAGTGGGACCTCCCTGCTCCTGATGCCATGGCCTTGCTGTGCTGACATGAGAAAGTGCGTGGTGCCGAACTCACACACGTCTCCCACTCCTGAGCGCGTGCTGCTCTCTTCCCGAGACACCTGCTCCGAGGTCTCCCCACCCTCCCCGCTTTCAGGCCCCACCTCCCATGGCTACCCCTGTCCCCTTGCCATTGTCACCACCTGGAACTTACTGCATGTTTATCCAGCATGTCCCCCCAGGATTTCATCCATCTTGGTCACTGCCGTGTCTCCAGTGCTGGACACACAGTCCTACCTGACTTGGTGTCCCTCCCAGGACGTGGGGCCTCTCTGGGGATGGAGGTGCTCCCACAGAGCATCCAGGTCAGTCAGTCGCATCTCCGAGGGCTTCAGCAGGGAGACTCTGGCCCTGGAGTCGGAATTCACGTTGTACTCACCTCCCTTCATCCCAGAACTTTGCGGGGTGGGGTGGGAGGTCAAGAATGTGTTTTGGGGTACGTCTGGAAAACTAGGGTCTTTCAAAAAGCAGTTGTGCATTTGCTCAAGAATGCACCCCCAGAACTTCATCTGCCTTTCATAGATAAACTCAGAGAGGTCAGGCTTGTGAGTAAGGAAAGTGGGGTCCAGGGGAGGGGGTCAGGCCCGGGTTCAGGGGCGTCCGCTCCACGTATTGAGGACTGACAGAGTGTGATGAGCGTTCTGCGTCCCTGCATTCACTGAGTCCCTTCAGCTCTGGATGGGGTCCCAGAGCACCCTCTCTAGGCGGGAGCCCAGAGAGGGTCAGCCGCTCGCCCAGAGACACACAGCCTCGGCATGCCCACTCACAGGTGCTGTGCATAGCTAACGGCAGTTCCAGGGCAGGTGTTTCTGTGCTGGGGTGATGATGCCCAGCGCTGTGAGCTCATCATTCTCTTGGATGCTTTGGCTCCCTGGCTCCCTGGCTCCCTGGCTCCAGGCAGCAGCTCAGCTGTAGAGGAGGCGGGACTTGAACCCAGGTTCTGGGGGGCTGTCCAAGAGAGCCCTATTCAGTCCTGCTCTGAGGCCGGGAGTCGCCCACACTCCCCTGGAAGGCCTGGAGTGGGTCTGTCCCTGTGGCTGGAAGCTGGAAGGCTGGAGGAGCCACCAGCCTGCCTTCTGAGTTGGGCATTTGCATGACAATGAGCCCTTTGTCCCTGGGTGCAGCCTCCTTCCCAGGCTAATAACATAATTCCTGGCCTGTGAAGTCATAATGGGCCCTTTCTGCACTGGGTGGGAGGCTGGGTGGGCAGCTGGGTGGGCCGGCAGCAGGGCAGGGCTGGGGATAAACGGAGAGGTGGGGATCCCCGGGGGCCTGGGAGGTGGGGTCTGCTCGCCTTGACAGGGAGCAAACGAAGACTGAGAAGTGTCAGCCCCTGCGCCGAGCCCCTTGGCCCGTGAAGGGGGTGAGTCCTGGCCGCTGGCCTGCTCCCCAGCTGTGTGGGTGTGAGAGTCCCTGTTTCTTGCACAGCCCAGTGGCTCTGTGTCAGGGCAGCTCCGAGAAAGCGGTTCAGGCCCCGGGCGTGTGGCTTCCGGCTTGGTGCCTCGTGTTTTCACCTGCTCAGCGTGGAGTCTGCTGGGCCTTGGCTGGGGGCAGGGCGGGGGGGCAGGCCGGGGCCAGTGGCCGGCAGGAGAGCCTGGCAGGGAAGGCCATGGCTGAGTGGAGGTGCCCCCAAAACATGGGCACACCTGTGACCACCCATCTCTGGGTGTGGGACCTGTCCTGAGATGAGGTCCCCATGGATGACCGGTGAGCCCTAAATGCAGGGACCAGGGACCTCAGGAGAGACAAAGGGAAGACACAAAGGGGCAGCCTCCTGGGGCTGGGCAGAGCCTAGGGCGATGTGGCCGCAAGCCGATGGATGCCTGGAGCTGCCAGAGCTGGTGGAGGCAGGATGGAACCTCCCCTGGAGACCAGCGAGGCCCCAGCTGCTGCTTGGGTCCCGGACCTCCAGAGCTGTGAGAGAGGCTCCGGTCTTGACTCCTTGGCCAGACCTGGGAGACGGGCTCAGCCTCCCCCATCCCCCAGGGGCCAGGACTGAGGACATGGGGGTGGATGCCCAAGGGGCGTGTGGGGTCCCTGCCCAGCCCCCCTTTTGTGGCCAGTGTATGTCCTGCTGGGGTGGGGGTACACTGACAGTCACTGAACAGTGAGCCCAGCCCTTCCCATGGCCTGGTGAAGTTGGGGGTCCCCTTGAGTCTCCCCTCTGAGCCCTTGTTCTCTTGGGAGGAGGTCTTGCTTGTCACTGGCCACCTCTCTTCTTCAGTCTCCCCCTAGGCCTTGCTGGCCCTTCTCATGGCTCCCAGCCGCCTGCCTGCCCGCCCGCCAGCAGGCACAGGTCACATCCAGTGGCCCCAGGGGCTGCGTTTGGATGATTGATGGGTTGGGTTCACAGTCAGTATTTTTCAAATAAAAATTGTGAATTGAGAGGTGTCTCCCTGCCGGACTTTCTTCTCCTGAAAGAATTGGGAGCTGTGGGTCCCCAGGGCCACATTTGTGACCAGTGGTCACCTCCTTCTGGTGGCCTTCAACATACGCCACCCCCACCTGCCCCTCGCCTCCTCCCGGACTTACCAGTGGCCTCCGAAGCCCTCCTTTCTCTCTTCCTCCTTCCTGCCTGGGACCCTCTTCCCCGGATGGGGTCCGTCTTGCTGCCTCTGCAGACTGAGAAGCACACCCCAGGCAGGTCCCGCACGTGCTACCCACTGCCTGGGCTCCTGGCTGTGCTGGCTGGAGGGCCTCTGGGTTCTCGACGACTCCATTCCATCATTGGGCCGGCTGGTCAGGGTGGGCCCTCTCGGCCGTGGCCTGGGTGTCTGCTGGAAATGGGCCAGGCCTATGGGAGGTGGGCGCCCCCCGGGTCTGGCCTGGGGGAGTGTGTGGGAGGGCCATCGTCGGGTGGGTGGGCTCCAGGCCCAGTCGACGCTGCTGGCGAAGCTGTTCTTACAGGCAGAAACGTTTGTCTTTACATGTGGCAGAGGAGGTCCCCCAGAGATCTGCCCTGACATACTCGGGGCGACCCCATGCATTCCTCGGAAAGCTGTTCTCGAGGGCTTGCGTGCGTGGAGGAGGGGGCGGGAGGAGGCATTTCCGGCAGCTGCACAGCTGTGGACACGGTGGCCAGATGTTGGTGCAGGGAGGTCGGCAAGGCCCCCTCACTCGGGTTCTTGGCAGGATGGGGTGGAGGCTGCAGATAGTCAGGCAGATAGAGCCACTCAGGGCCTGTCCTGGGGCTGCAGGGCAGAGTGTCAGATCTGCTCCTCCTTGTGTCCAGGCCACCAGGTTAGAGGCAGCCCTTAGAGCCTGAGGTGAGATGGACCAGAGCCAGGGAGGTCTACTCGGTGAGGGGCTGCTGAGCTCCAGATCCCTGGCGGTGCACTTGGCAACACTGTCTCATGGGGTAGCCCTGGTGGGGACCCACCGCAGCAGCACAAGCCCAGTGGGATCCTGTAGGTCTGCAACTAGGGAGGCTTTTCTGGAGGAGGTGTATGCTGCATTTTAATATTCTCCTTCAAATTGTGGCAAAATGCAGGTAAGCAAAGAGCTTCCATCCCGGCCACTTCTCAGGGTGCAGCTCAGCGGCGTTCTGTGTATTGCCGTTGTTGTGCAACCGCCCCCCGACCTCCAGAACTTTTTGATCTTGCAAAACTGAGACTCAGTTCCCATTAAACACCATCTTCCCCCACCTCCCCAGCCCTGGTAACCTGCATCTTTCTCTCTGTTCTGCCAACCTCACTCCTCCGGGTGCTTCGCAGCACGGAAACCCCATGGTACCTGGCCTTTGGCGTCTGCTCCTTTCTCCCCGCCATGCATTGGAGCTGCATCCTGGGGTTCAGTTTCCCCTTGGTGGTGGAATTCTTCTGGACCAGTCAGTGAAGGGGACGGGCCCCACACCCCTTCAGAGACCCAGCGTGTCCTGGCTTAGGCGCTGGGTCACCACCCTGAATGGTGAGCCATGGCCGTGGGCTGAGCCCCAGGCAGCTCGCCACCCTGTTCCCAGCCCAGAGCAGGGGGCTAAGAGTGAGGCCCCACAGCCGGTGCCCGCATCCAGGCATCTGCTTCTGCCCTGGGTCCCCCTCCCCGCCCACCTGGGGAAAATTGTGCTGCAGAGGGCTGCATGGAGGAGTTGGGTCTCATGGAAAACATGTCCCTCATTGGGGCACCCAGGGCACAGGGGGGACCCGGGGGAGGGCCAGGATGGCAGTGCTTGGGAGATGACACCCAAGGGGGTGGCCAAGGAGCAGCAAGGGGTCCCTTGCGGAACCCTGTGACCTGGTGTGCGGGGAGGGTTGTCACAGCTGTGGTTTCTCTCCCTCTTCCTTTTAAAATTAAGTGGGAAAACAAGAAGTCTTTGAGGAAGTGATCTTGAGCAGATTCTCTTGGCGGGGGGTGTGGGGGGCAGGGCTGGCCCGCGCTGGCCGCAGTCCAGCGGACAGAAATGTACCAATTAAATTAGAAACACACGGGCCTCCTTGGCGGCTCCAGCCAGTGCCACTTCCCCTCCGCTCGCCGTGGAGGGGCGTGGGGTGCGCACGGCGGCGGCCCGTGGCTTTCGGGATTGGAGACGAGCCTGGCTGCTGTGTAGCTGTGTGACCTTGGGTGGGCACGAATCACCTGCCTGAGCCCCCGGTTCCTGCTCTGCAAGGTGGGACAGTTGTGTTCGGGGAGGGACATCAGAGCCTCCCGTGTGGTGCTCATGGTGAGGCTCAGGTGAGGGGACAGGAGGGCCCTGGTGGGGCGCGAGGCAGGACTGGGGTGGAGCTCACCCCGGTGGCTGGGCTGTTTTTAGGGGAAGGGGCTGGCATGTTTTGCCCCGGCCTTGGCTCATGCCTGTAGGACACAGCCCTTCACCTGGCTGCTGCGGCCATCTGTCCTGGGGTCCGTTCATCCCCAGGGACCTGGGTCCCTTTCCCCATGGCCCCCAGGTGGGTGGGCTCCACTCAGGCCACTGTCCCCACCTCCCCGGAGGCCTGGGCCCTGTGGGCAGGGGGCTCTGGTGGAGGAGGGTGGAGACCAGCCACAGAAGCCCAGCCCCCTCAGTGGCCACGCTCACGTCTGTGCCCCTCTTGGGCCTCGTTTCCCCATCTATACTGAGAGGGTGCAGGCAATGTGGGTGCAGCCGGGGTTTCAGGGCCGCCTGGACGGGGGCACCCAGCTCGCCTGCCGCAGCCCTCCCCGCCCTCAGGCGTGGGGCTCCCCTTGTGGCGTGATGTCCTCATCAGGGACCTGCTCTCTCCTTGGCGTGACATCCTCATCAGGGACCTGCTCTCCTTGGGTCTGTTCCCCTCACACAGCCTCCGTTTGCTCATCTGCAAAGTGGGGATAGTAACAGTAACTACCCCTGTTCCTGACGGCGTTGTCATTGTCACCATTAACTTGCCTGCCCCCCTTCCCCCCGACCCCATCCCCCCAGTATTCTTAGCAGCACAGGGCAGTGGTGGCCACGATCTCAGGTCTTGAACTCCCCTCTGGGCCTGGAACTTTCCTCAGCGAGTCTTCCTGTCAGCCCCTCCCTAGTCAGATTCTGGAGCTGGGACTGGAGGTCGTCTCCCTGGGGTCCCCTGAGCCCCACAGGCTGGGGCTCGGGGAGCAGCTGTGTGGACCCGGGCACTCCTGGGCATGGAAGCGCTCATCTGTGTCCCCACGGCGGCTGGCAGGGACCAGCATGGGTACATCCGTGGGATAAAGGCACCTGTGGCTGGTGGTTGGTGTAAGAAGTGAGACAAAAAGCCCTGGAAAATGGAGCAGTTATATCGGTCCCTTAGTCTGTCCATTCATCTGTCCATCTACCCATCCATCCTTTCCATCTCTCTGTCCGTCCCATCCATCCATCCACCTGTCCTCTCTCTCCCCTCCTTTGCTCCTTCTCTTCTTCATCCATCCATCCATCCCATTTGTCCGTCCATTGTCCATCCCACCCATCCATCCGTCCATCTGTGTCTCCCGGAGCGCCTGGCTGGGGGCTTTCCCTGATGGGCCAGGCCTGTCACTGGATGTCCTGCAACAGGCAGCCTTTGTGTCTGCCTGGCTGCCCCGAGCCCGCACATGGCAGGTGCTCAGACCATTCCTGACCGAGCAGGCTGATGAATGTGTGATGGGCTCATCCTGCCGGGCCCACCTTGGGGCTGAGCGGGACTCTACGGATGGTGACCTGGCCACCGTGCCAGGTGAACAAAACCAACACTTACCGAGCACCTGCTCTGTGGGGTTAAATAGTGTCACCTCAGCCTTCTGCCCCCTGGAACCTGTGCACGGGACCTCGTTTAGAGAGTCTTTGCTGAGGTGGTCAGTTCAGAAGAGGCGACTCTGGACCGGAGAAGGGCCTAGAGCCACGGGCGGGTCCTTCCTTGTAAGAAGAGGCAGCACCAAGTGCAGACACAGAGTTAAAAAGGCCACATGGAGGTGGAGGTGGAGGCGGAGACTGGAGTGACGGGGCCACAAGTCAGGGGCACTTGGAGCCCCAGGACCTGGAAGAGACCAGGCTGGACCCTCTCCTGGGGCCTCTGGAGGGAGTGCGGCCCTGCCTACCCACACCTTGGATTTGGGGCTTCCAGCCTCCAGAACGAGGAGAAGATAAATTCCTACTGTTTTTGGCCCTCCATTTGTGACAGTTTGTGATGGTAGCTGAAGAACGCCAGCACACCTACTGTGTGCCAGGTACCCTGCCTCTTGTGGGGGAGTCAGCTCTCAGGCAGACAAGCACGGAGCACCTGCCGTGTGCCAGACTCCATTCCCAGGTGCTGGAGAGACAGTGGGGAGGGGGACTGACAGGCCCCGGCCCACGACAGACTGGCCATGAGTGGGGTGTGGCAGATAAGTCCCTGCCGTGGGACCGCAGCTTCTTCGGGCACCTGGGGGGTTCTGATGGGCGCACGTGTGTACCAGTGTGTGTGGTGGGGGCTTCGCTCCCGCCTGGCGGCTGATTTCTGAGGCTCCCCCACCTGTGTCACAAGTTCAGTGTCGGTGCCCATGGTTCTGAGAAAAGTGCAGGCGCGTGGGGCCCAGACAGCCCACCTTTCAGCTCAGCCAGGGCGCGGGCTCCAGTCTGAAAGCTCCCAGGCTCATTTCGGCAGTCCTGTTTCCTTCCATGAGCATCTCCCTCCACCTCGGAGATGTCCCAGCCATAATCCCACCCTCCTCACATCGGAACAAGGATGCCCAGGACACAGAAAATCCATGGAATGTGCCTCGGTGCGGCAGCCATCGTCCCACCTGGGGCTAGAGAGGAATGTGGGGGCAGGACCCCCCACCCCCTGGAAAGAGGCCTCTGCCCAGCAGGGTAGGGTGGACACACGTGGGCGTCTCTGACCTCCCCTGTGCTGGACAGGGTCATTCATTGAGCACCTGCTGTGTGCCCAGAGCTACGATTGGCTGCAGGGATACAGCAGGGCGCCAGGTGGATGCAAAGTCACAGCCACGCAGTGAGCTCCCTCCATGGGGAAGCTCTCCGGGGCCGCATGGTGGAAGGGAACAGCAGGGTGCGGGGTTAGCAGGATCATGGGGTGCTGCTGCATTGGCCGGTAGCTTGTGGGCAGCCAAGTGGCCCTTGCTGTGTGCCACCCGCTGGATGATATGCTAGAGGTCCTATGGGGAGCCCTGCCCCCCACCTCGCCCTCTGACTGACTCTGTGGGCGGTGGGGCAGTGCCCGGGTGCCGTGGTTTGAGGCTTGAGTCCCATGCCACCTGCAGGGGGATTCTTAAGCTTGCTGGAGCTCTGTCCTTCTTCCTGGGAGCCTGGACCTTGCTGAACTTTCCTTATTGAGCACCTGCTATTTACCTAGCACCTGATGGTGGCTGACAGGCATGCCCTTTTGCAGCTGAGGACACTGAGGCTGATGGCCCTAGGCATCTCGCCCAATCTGGGAACGAGGGGCCCGTTCCCTGGGCCTGCTGGGCCCCTCGAATGGTGCGGTGTCTGAGGCCCATGGAGCCTCTTCCTCAGTCACCGCTGCCCCAGTCCCACCAGCGTCGTCTCGCACAGGGACATTTGCAGGAGCCCCTCCCCCCAGGCGTCCCGGTGGGTTCTGTGCTTGCCCTGCACATCCCCTACTGTGACCCTGGAGTCCCTGCCTCACCACCTTCCATGGCTCCCCGAGGCCCTGGGAACAACTCCTCACCACCCCCAGCCTGCTCTCTGTCTCTGGCTCTGCCTGTTCGTTGTAGGTGGAGGTGTCTCTCCCGCAGCCTCCTGTTCTCGTGGTCTGTCCCCACAGCAGTTGGTGTTGCGCTTCGTTCCCTTCGTGGTTGAGCCACGGTCCCTCGTGCACAGGGACCACGTCTGTCTGTCTGTGTCTGTCTGTCTGTTTGTCCGGGCCTTGGCCGACGGACCGGGCCGTCTCCACCCGCAGCGGGGTGGGTGTGCTGCTGTCACACGCGTGCATGTTGTGTGTGCATGTCCCTGCTTTCAGGTCTTTTGAGTGTGCGCTTAGGAATTGGTAACACAGCCATCCGTGACTCTGTGTTTAACGTTTTGAGGAACTGCCAGACTGCGTTCCTAAAAAAGTTTTTCAGGAAATGTGACTGAGGTTGGGAGGGGTGGAAATCAGGTTTATTAACTAAGCCCGTGGTGAATGAGGAGGCATGGGATTCCCAGAGTCCTCTAGCTTTGGGGACAGTCTGCATGTGAGGACAGGCCCTGGGCCAGGGAGATGGTGGGGCAACCCCTTGATGGGTGGGTGGTGAGGGCTTCAGCTCCCCAAGTTGGGCAGTGGAAGTCTCTGTGAGTATCGAGAGTGGGCAGCCAGCCAGGCCCAGGGCCTTGAGGCCAGGAGGGCAGGGAAGTGGCCGAGGTCTCCCCAGGACTGTTTGGGAAAGGCATCACCTCCCTGGCACTGCGAGCAAGCGAGTGAGCACCTGGCAGGGCCTGCTGTCCCTGGTCAGGACTTTGTTAGTCAGAGGAGGTGATTAGAGACTAGTTGCCACCTTGGGCAACGCAAAATCAGACAGCAACTTGGAAGTGGCCCCAGGTGCTGGGAGGAGGGGTGCCCGGCCACCTGGCTGGAGCAGGGAGTGCTGCGAAGTTCTGGACCTAGCTGCTTGGAGAGAGCAGAGCAGAGCAGAGCGGGCAGCTGTTTGAAACCCAGAGGGTGGAACAGAGTGTGTTGTGCTGCATCAGGCGACCAGGGCCTGTGGGTTTTGAGACCAGCGGGAGCGGGAGTTCTGGAACAGCGTCCAGCTTTGGTGGTCACCGGGTGCTGCCTCCCAAGCCCAGTCTCTTGCCTCTGGGCTGCAGGGCCGAGGCACTGTTGTCCCTGGTGGGAACTCGCAGGGCGCACCCCCCCCCCACCTCCCACGTCAGAGCAGCAGGAGGTCTTGTCAATCCCAGCGACCCCAGTGGCTGCGCAGGATGCGTCCATGTGAACGGGGCACGCCCTGCCCCCAGTGGCAGGAGACAGTGTGCGCCAGGGACTCCTCGAGGGGCTCGCAGTGTCGGTCCTGGCACTGGACCTCGTTGGCTTTTCAGGGTTGGATGGGTTGATGGCACTCAGCTGACAGATCCCTACCTCTGTGACCCCTGCCTTCCCTGGATGAGTTGGAACTTTTGGTGGCAAGTGACAAAAACCCAGGTGGGGCTGGCGAAGGCAAAGTGCTGAAGGCCCCGCCGTGGCTCCCCTCACGCAGGGGTGGCTATGGTCAGGGCCCGACTGCACTCTGTCCTCCCTCCAGCCTGCCTTCCAGCTGGTCAGCATCATTGTCTCCACAGGCTCCTGCTGTCGAGTGGCCCTTGAGCTCCAGGCTTTCCTCCAGCCTCCGGCCGCTGCACAGAGCACCTGTTTCTGTCTCTTCCAGCTGAAGGCTCAGGATGGACCCTCATTGGCTCCGAGTGGGTCACATGCCCATCCCTGAACCAATCCCTGGTCCACGGGGAGCAGGAGACTCTGATTGGCCATGCCTAGATCATGTGACTAATTCTGCATACAGGGAAGGAAAGATGGTTCCAGAAAGGAAAGTCAAGTTCACAGTAGCAGGAGATGCAGTGGGAGTGGGGTGCAGACAGGTGGGGGTGTCTCATTCCCCCTCGGACCACCATGATGCACCTCATTCTTCCCTCCCGATGTCTGTCCACCTCCGAGGGGCAGATCACCAGTGCAGGGGCAGGGCGGCCACACTTGAAGGACAGTTGTGTGTGGGAGGGCAGGGTGACCAGGGAGGCCACTGCAGGGGGCGGGGCGTGCTGTTCCTGGGGCCGTCCAGCCCAGCCCAGCCCTCTCCATCGCTCGGGGACGTGCGGGTGCTGGGCCCCTGCGCCATCTTGGATTTGTCTGGCTGGGTGCGGGTGTCGGGAGGCTTGCTGGTGGTGGGGCCTGGTGGACACAGTTGTTCTGAGTGGCTGAGTGTGGAGGAGACCCAGGCGCAGATGGAGGATCCCGTTGCCACCCTGGGTAGCGGGGAGCGGAGCAGGGGCCAGCAGAGAAGGGAGTGAAGGGTCCTGGGGAAGGTGGGGGAACTTGGAAATCTCTGGATGGAAGGGCTTTCAACTGGAGTCAACCGGAGTTCCTTCTTCTTTCCGGGTCTCAGTTTCCTATTTGCGAGGCCAGCGGGTGTTTCTTGAGATTCTGTCTGGCGTGGGCACAGGTGGGTTTTTCCCTGGGAGCCTGGGGGGCCGGGGGACTCTCCCCCACGTCCTTGGAGTCCCCATCCCATGCTGCCAACCTCCGGGCCTGTGTCTGGCTGCCACGTCATAGTGCAGCCTCCTGCTGAGGGCCACTGCAGGACCTCTGTCCCACCCGCCCTGGCCGCACCTGCCACCCCTGGCTGGGCGTTGTCGGAGAGCTTTCCCCGTGACTCGCAGGGGCTGTGGCGTGAGCTTGGGTGGGCCGAAGGGGCTTGGGACACGTTGGGGGTAGCGGTGCAGCGCCCCTGTGGCTGGGTCTCTGAGCCTGCTGCGTGAGGGCCTCACACTGCCTGACCTGGCTTGTGGGGCAGCTGCTGGCCTGGTTGCGGCTCGGAGTCCCGGCAGCGCCACGGCGTGTCGTCCGTGGGCTGGGAGGAGGGTCGGGATGACCGGCGTCCCGCTGGTCTTCACTGGCACCAAGGCCAGGACTGGCGCTCCCTGGCTAACCTTGTTTCCCCTTGCTTTTCTCTCAGGTGCCTGTGACCGGGCTGCCCGTGAGCAGATGACGAGGACTGGCTCTTAGTCCTTGGTGGCCATCGAGAGGGAGCTTGTCTGGACTACCTGCGCCATGTCAGGGTCCACGCAGCCCGTGGCGCAGACGTGGAGGGCCACGGAGCCCCGCTACCCACCCCATGGCATCTCCTACCCCGTGCAGATTGCCCGATCCCACACGGTAAGGGGTGCCTAGGGCCACCTTTGGGGACTCGTCTGTCGCCAAGGTCCCTCCCTGTCCCTTCCCTCCTCAGTCAGGGCTGGCAGGGCTCCCCGTGGCCCAGAGGGGAGGTGGGCATCTTGGTAGAGGTCACTGGCACTGCGGCCTTCCCAGGCCTTGCGGGTCTGGTAAAATTGGCTGAGCTGGGTCTGCGGCTCAGAGTCCTCAGTGGAATTTGCGTGCAAACGTGGAGCACCTGCTGTATACAGTTTCCCCATAGCCAAGCCCCACCTGGACTCCCTCCTTGCTTTACAAGGAGGGTGGTTCCTGGGAGCCATGGTCAGCTGTTCCCCCCTCCCCGACTCTTGGCCTGGAGTTTCTTCACGGTTGGTGCTTGGGCCCCGAGGCAATGAGGCCTAGCCTGCGTCCTGTCTCTGAGTCCTGAATCTGGGGATCCGGGGGGATGGTTCTGCTCACAGCGGGGGCTACTTGCTGTGTGGGGAGCTGCTGCCCTTTCGACCAGCTCTTCTAGGCTGCCCGCCCTCTGCCTGCCTCCTTGTGGGGCCCCACTTCCTGCTGTCACCTTAGCTGTACAAGGATGGGCCTTTGGTCCTGCTCTGTTGATGTTTATTATTGGGCACCGCCTGTATACCATGTCCTCACGTGCTTGCCAGAGGGCTCCCGGGTACCCTGTTGGTCTCCTGGCTGCATGGTGAGGGGCGCAAGGCCCTGTAGCTGGGTGGCAGTGGCTCTGCTGCTCTGCTGACTTGTGTGTGGGTGGGTGCGTGTCCTGCTCAGCCCATGGGGCCCCTCCACATGAGATACATGGAGGAAATGGCAGAAGGTGTTTCCATCAGTGAGTGGGGTAGCAAGAGCCAAGGAGGGCCTGTTCCCCTCAGGACTGCAGGACCCTGGGCTCCGAGAGGGGCGGCAGGGGCTGCCCCTGGGCCAGCCTGGCTGTGGGCTGCGCCCCCAGCATGCAGCAGTGGTGGTGGCAGGCCAGATTCCGGCTGTACTTGCAAGTGGGCCTGGACACCAGGCCTTGGAAGCCCCGTCCCCCTGATGCAGCCCTGGGCATGGGCTGAGCCTCTGACTCCAGCGTCAGTGCCGTGCGCATGGGTCATGGGGCCCCTGCTCCACCTGCAGGGGCTTTGTGTTCTGTTCCTGCAGTCTCTGTGGTCTCGGCACCACCACTCCCCCCTCCCACACACACACACACACAGTGTCAGGACTCTACATCTTTCCCAGAGGGTCCTGGAAGACTGCTGGCACCTGGGGTGTCCCGGCACTGAGGGTCCTGATGTGCCTCCCTCCTGTGGGGCTTTGTCAGGCTCAGCTCTGCCATCTCCCCCGAGTCCCCCAGGGCCCCCCGAGCTCTCCTGAGCTCTGCAGTATTCGTGCGGAATGAATGTGTTAAAGTGGAAAGACCTGCGGTCTGAATCCCAGTGCTCTCCCTTCGGGCCCTGTGGCCTTGGGCAAGTTACTTAACCTCTCCGTGCCTCATTGTAGGTGGGCGGTGCAGAGCACGGGCTGTGGAGCCCTACTGCTTGTGTTCACGTCCTGCCTTGGTGGTGTCCCAGCTGTGGAACCTGGGGTGTAGTCTTTACTGCCTGTGACTCGGTTTCCCCAGCAGTTGACCGAGAGCCTTTGTGAGCTGGTGAGGGTCAGACCAGCTGGCGCGTGCAGAGGCCCTCACTGGCCAGGAGGCTGGGACAGAGCGAGTGTGCGCTGCTGCGATGGGATGTGATGATAATTGTGATGATGACATGTGGCTGTCAGCCCCAGGGGCTCACGGCAGGCTTGTCCTCTCCAGGAGCGGGCCTGTCCTTCTCTGTAAGTGTTTCGGGCTTTTTGGGCCGTGCGTCTCTGTCCCAGCGCCTTGGCTCTGCTCCCGTTGTCTCGCGCAAGCAGCTCAGCAAAGACAGAGACGTGGCCATGGCCGTGAGCCAGTGACACGTGATGAGACGGGCCGAGCCTGGCTCTGGCCTTGGGTCGGCTGACTTCTGCCCTAGATCAGGGCTTATCAGACGCTGTGGGAAACTCTTGTCTGTTTAATTTACAGTTTGTCACAAACTGATACTTGGTCCTACTGTGCCTGACCCAGTTGGTGGATGCAAGGGCTCTCAGCTGAGGCCAGCAGGACACGTGCCAGCTGTGTGCTTGGTGGTGGCGGTCATGTTGATGAGCAGGAAAGGGTCAGAACGCAGACGTCTGCTGCACCCGTCTGGGGCCTGTGGTGTCATGGACCTCACAGGGAGCAGCGCTGCCCTGCACCCAGGAGCCTGCCTGGCCAGAGCAGGACCTGCACAGGAGTGGTGCGGGGCAGATGGGTTGGGAGGACAGATCCTTTGCCTGTACCCGGAATGCCTCCTCGGGTGGCCTCTCCCTCAGCTTTATGGTTCCTCCTGCTTTGGGGACGGCCCCAGAGGGATGGCGTGGCCTCCCAGAGCTAGCCTGTTGGGAACCCCCATGCTGGGAACATCGCTCATTCATTCATTTATTCACTCACTCATTCACTCACTCACTCATTCACTCATTCTCTCACTCATTCAACTCATTCATTCACTCACTCACCCACATACTCACTCATTCATTCAGTGAACACTTACCAGGCGTCTCTTCTCCACCCTGGAAATGCAGCTGTGAGCAGAACAGAAGCATCCCTGCTTCCTGGCATTGATGTACTTGTAGGGGGGTTGGAGAGCAGGGGAGGCAGGGGAGGGACAGCCGAGGCTGGGGAGGTCCCTAATCAAAGTTGCAAGTCCAGGGAAGGAGGTCTTACTGAAAAGCTGACGCTGACATTGGACTGGGAACCTGAGGCAGCCAGAGGGTCAGCCACATGGCATCTGCCTAAAGAATGTTCCAGGCAGGGGACAGCATGTGCAAAGGCCCTGAGGCGGGAGCTGCCTTGGCTGTGACCCTTGTCACTCCAGGAGGGATCCTTGAGTCCAGGGCCCCGGAGCAGACTGAGTTCTTCCTTTACCTGCTCTGGATGTCTCCTCAGCCACTCCTGGGGTGCAGGGCGCCCTTTCTCCCACCCTGGCTGCAAAGAAAATTTCCTAGTGTAGCCTCCCTCTTCTCAGAACCTCCTGGCTCCATGCCCTTTGACCCAGGCAAGCTACTTGCCTCTCTGGGCCTCAGAGTTCTCATGTGGGGGGCTACAAGGTTGCCATAGGCATTAAATGAATTAGTACAGAGGAAGCATTGGGTGGCAGGGGCACGTGATCGCAGTGAACCCCACCTTGGGTCAGACCTTCCTGGAGGCTCCCCAGTTCTCTTTCTTCCTAAGGGGTGTCAAACTCATTGTCACCGGAGGCCACATCAGCCTTGTGGTTGCCTTCAAAGGGCTGAATATAGTTTTAGGGCTATATAAATATAAGTTACTACTTAACAGTTAAGTAGGAGCTCGGTGCTGCCCTGGGGTAGAAACAGGTGCGGGGCCAGATAAAACAAGGTGGAGGGCCGGATATACCCGCAGGCCTTGTGTTTGCCACCAGTGCTGTAGAGCTTCCAGGTGCCTTGGGTGTCCCCGGGCTCCACCCTGACACCGGGCTTTGGAGCCCCACGCTATACACCTCTTCCCGCCCCTTTGCTGGGCAGCTGCACGCACTGTGGAGCCCAGGCCCCCTCCTGGGGGATGGCCCTGTGTGCACCCTGCTGCTCGGCTCATTTTGCTTTTGTGCGAAAGAGCCAGTGGGAAACATTTCCTCCTGGCAGAGTGAGTGGCTTGCTGATTTCTGCTCACACCTCTGTGCGTGCGTGGGAGATTTTTTGCCTGGCAGCCTTGCCAGAGTGATCCCCAAGGCCGCCCCTCCCTCCCTCGAGCTCTTTCTTCTTCCTTCTCCCCCGCCTCCCCATTCGCCTCCCCTTTGCCAACACCTGGCGCTTTGTGCCAGACACCCCGTGGGGTGCAGGCAGGGGTGGGGGAGCCCTTCTCTGCAGTCTGGAAGCTGCCTCGGCCTTGGGGCAGACCCTTGGAAAGTGAAGGGGGATGAGAGGTTGGAAGCACAGGGGCCTCCTTCCATGTGGGTCAGTCACCTGTTTCAGAGATGAGGAAACTGAGGCTCAGCAGGTTTGAGCAACAGGCGGAGGCCTCCAGCCCAAGGCCCTGCAGCCCTGTTTCTGCATCGGGCGGCCCTGGAAGGCCCTCCTTGCAGTGTCTCCAGGTGCTGAGGTCGACTCCAGTTCTCAGGCTCTCTGACCTCTGGCCTCCCAGCCTCTTGCACGCCTGTCCAGAGGGTCTGAAACACACACCTTCTCAGCACACCTTCCTGGTGTCACCAGATTCTCTTTGCAGAAACAACTGCTTAAATAAGCCAGATAGCAGAGGAAGGACTAGATTTTTATGGGAAATGGGGAGAATTAAGAAAGGTGCCAACAGGAAAATAAGTCACCGGCACTCCCACTCTGCCCTGAGCCTCACCCGTGTCAGACATCACTAATTGATTGCCACACTCAGCGCCACTGAGTGTTCGAGGCAGACAGAACCGATCGATTTGGATGGGTGCCCTTGGGAAGCCCGTCCTGCATCTCGTTTGAAAGACTTCCTTTGTCTTTCAGAACATTGACGACGGGGTGCGTGTAATTTGTTACTGTTCAGTTTTTCCTGGATGATAATGGACAACGAATGGCCTTTTACCAACAGAGGAGGGTTTCGCCTGACTTGCATCTCCTGGCTGTGATCTCTGTTTGCATATGTGACCCACGCTGGGGGGCTTTTGCTTTGTTTTGGAGCCTGGTCTGTGAGCCTCCCAGATGGACCCTCGCTGCCTCAGGCGGACACCGCGCTCACTTAGTGCCCAGGGTGGGCTTCAGGCCGCAGTGTGTTCCCAGGCGTCCCTGTGAACACACGGGCTCAGTTGTCCCCTCTGGGAAATGGGCAGAGTCACAGAGCCAAGCAAGGGCCTGAGCGTGGAGCTGGCCCAGCGTGCCTTCGCTGAATGGGCCCCGGGCCCCGGCAATGCCTTCTGGCCACGCTGGGCCTCAAGGGCCAGCAAGGGTGTGTGGGGTCCTGCCCCATGGGTGGTGCCACACCGGCTCCAGGGCCCACTCACGCTGCCCTTCCCCCGCTGCAGGATGTGGGGCTGCTCGAGTACCAGCACCACCCGCGGGACTACGCCTCGCACCTGTCTCCCGGCCCCATCATCCAGCCCCAGAGGAGGCGGCCCTCCCTGCTCTCCGAGTTCCAGCCCGGGAATGAAAGGTGAGGAGGGGCCTGCGTGCCTGCCTGGAGCCCTGGGGCCATTTCTCAGATGGGGACACAGTGGTCCACGGAGGGGCAGGGGCTTACAGGATCAGCGTCACAGTGGGGTGTTGGGCTGTGTGGTCGCCCTTGTCCTTGGGGTGAGGGCGGAGATGTACAGGTGGGAACCACATGGCTCTCACTCAGACTTCCAGCCGTGGAGCTTTAGTGGTCTCAGGATGCGTGGCCCAGTCAGGAGGGGGTGACCTCCAAGATGTGGGGGAGCAGGGTGGGTTGCTGGTCGGCAGGGCCACGCCTACACCTTTTCTTCCTCTGTCGTCCCTGATCTCTGAGGCCTCTTCTGTCCCTCAGCCAGCAGACTAGGCCCTGTGGCGTTGGCCTCCTGGGGGCTGGCCCAACGTTCCTTGAATCCCGGTGGGAGGGAAGGAGCCGGTGTGGCAGTGCGGGGACCCCGGTGAGAGGAAGGCCACGGCCAGGTCAGGGCCCGTCAATGCCCCAGAGGGTAGCAGAACCATCGCTCAGAGTCTGAGCACCTAGCAGGGCCAGCCCGTGCCAGGCCACAGGTGCTTGGTGGGCATCGAGACAGACAGCCTTGCTCCAGGTGGCGGAGGAGAGGGGGGCGAAGCTTCTGGTCCGGGGCCACGCCCCAGAGGGAGAGTGCGCGGAGTCGGGCTGCGTTCCTCCCTGTAAACGAAGTCAGTGAGTGTTGCCTTGGGGGAAGGCCAGTCCGGGTCTCCGTCCTGCCTGCCCTGGATGTCTCCCACGGGGCTGAGGAGGGCGCAGTGCCCAGCAGGGCTCAGTGGGGAGGGCAGGAGACCTGATGCCTGTACCCTCGCCTTCCGAAGGTCCCAGGACCTGCACCTGAGGCCCGAGCCCCACGCGTACCTGCCGGAGCTGGGCAAGTCGGAGATGGAGTTCACGGACAGCAAGCGCCCGCGCCTGGAGCTGCTGCCCGACCCCCTGCTGCGGCCCTCACCCATGCTGGCCACCGGCCCGCCGGGGGGCTCTGAGGACCTGTCCAAGGTAAGGCCTGGCATCCGCCGTGAGCTCCTGAGGATACTGGCTCCCGCTGTGACTGGGCTGCTGGCAGGGGCAAGAGGAGGTCTGCTGTGGGGGTGTGGGGCAGGCAGCATGGGCCACGGCTGTGGGTGGGGCCAAGCAGTGAGCGGAGGACTGGGGACGAGGGTGGCTCCGGGGGCCGTTTCTCAGCTGGAGAGGGACAGTTCCCGCCCGAGCGGGTCCAGACTGCAGGCCCCCCCTACCCTCGAGGCCTCTTTCCAGTTCACTCCTCTTGAAAAGCGAAGGTCGCGCTGAGATGCGCTGAGATGCGGGGCGCCCAGGTGCAGCACCTGTGCTTTGCTGCTCGTGGGGGTGGGGCTGCTCTTCCACCCACGCTCAGGATGGCTGCGTCTGCAGGCTGTTTGGCCTCCATTTACACGACGAAGCCAGTGGAAGTGCCCGTGGAGGGATCCCATAGCTGTCCCCAGGGTCACCCAGCTGCCTGGGGTGAGGCGGGGACGGGCCAGGCGACACGCTGGTCCTCGGTCTCTGCGTGAAGGCTGTCCCTTCCGTGCGTGCCGAGCAGTTCCATGGGGCTTCTTTGTGGCCGTGGACACACAAGCTCATTAACGGCTTCCCAGCTGCCGGGTGAGGTGAGGTCAGCACTCATCTTGCCGCCGCACTGGTGGGGGTGGCTGGGACCTGGGGGCCGGGCTGGGGAGGGAGGTGGCCCCACTTGGTCCACTGGACCTTCTCTGCCTGGCGCCAGATGGGAGCGAATGGTGGGATTTCAGGCAAGGTGGGTCCTTCATTTGGGAGCTGGCACCAAAGGAGCGTTCCCGTGGTGGCAGGGATGGTGGTGACAAGCTGCTGTTGGGCCAATGCTGGCTGTGTGTCGTGCGGGGTCTGCTCAGCCCTGTGATGTCTGATCTGCAATCCCCTTTCATAGATGGAGTCCCAGGCTCAGCGGAAGCTGTTTGCCCATGGCCGTGGGGAAGCAGGGGAGGGGCTGTCCCTCTGTGGCTTCCCCTCTGGTCTCCTGCAGTGGGTGCTGGGCAGGTAGGAGTGCGTGTGAAGGGGGCACAGGGCCACGCCAGTGAGGCCGCATTTCCTCCTGGGACCGGGGTCCCCAGGGCGTTGTGCCCCCACACCAATGTCCTATCTGCCTGGGGAAGGGGCCAACGATCATCTCTGGCCCCCCCAGACTGGCTCTTCAGAATGGGGACTGGGCCTGCGGGTCTTTGTTGGGGGGTGCCGTGTCATGTGGCTCTGAGTCTGGATGCCAGTCCCCATCCTCCTCTCAGTTCTCTGGGGGATTCCCTCTCCGTCTGTGGGTCTTTCTTAGTCTTCGTGTGTCTGTGTCTGTTTTCTCTTCCTGGACCTGGGGTGGGTGGGGCCGGGCCCAGGGGACGGCTGCTGTGATTGCTGCAGGCTGTGGGAAGCGCGGGAAGCAGCCAGGGGCGCAGCTCCGAGCGAGGTCAGCTGCGTTTGCGTCTGCTGTGTGGAATTCAGCTGAGGCTGGAGGCAGGAATTCGATGGGATTTTTTTATGAAACACCCGCCCCCGGCGGTGTTTCTTTTCCCTGTAAAAATGTTTTCTAATGCTGCCCTGCACTGGGGCCCCTGGAGTCCTGCGGCCGGGAGGTTTCCCTTGGAATTCACCACCCGTTGGGGACTTCAGAGTCATCACAAGCAGACCGTCTGTCTGGGAAAGCGTCTTTGTCCACTGGGGCACTGTTGGCTGGAAGGGGCAGAAAACCCACAGTAGGCTGACTTCAGTCGCAGGACGACCTCATCGAACCGACCTCAAGGGTTGGCTGACTTCAGGCACAGCTGAAGCCAGGCGACGTGATGATCTCTCAGGCTCTGCTTGCTTCTTGGTTCTGCCACCTTCCCTGTGGTCCTGGTGTGCTCGACACGCTGGGCCTTCCTCCTCACACGGCCAAGGCCATGTGTCCAGCACAGAGCTGTCGCTCCTCTTGCCTTTGGGTGGCCTGTGCCTGAGCTGGAAGGTGTCGTTGTGAGGAGGGGTTGGGGGGGACTGAGTGCCGGGATCGGCCCTGCCCGCCTCTCCAGCCCCGAGACTTTGGCTGCCTGTGCCTTCAGTTCTGCACCGTGAGCTTCCCGCTTCTCTGCTCGCCTGCGTTTTTACGCCCAGGGCCTCTGACAGGGAAGAGGGTGCCGGCAGCTACCTGGTGGCAGGCGGGGGCATTGGCGCCTCCATGTCGTTTTCCTCCTGTGGCTTTGGGCAGCTGCTGCCCTGAGAACCACCAGCGGGAGGCCCCGTGCTGCCAGGGCCCTCGGCCCCCTTCCTGGAAAACTCAGCACCACAGAGGAGGTGGCGTTCCTTGCCCTCCCTGGTACCCATGGCAGCCTGAAGTCGACCACGTTCGGTGAAGTTCACCGCTGGGAGTGAACACAATGTGTAGTACGTTTGCAGTGTTGTGCAGCCACCACCCCTGTCTAGTTCCAGAACATTCTCATCACCCCAAAAAGAAACTCCATACCTGTCAGCAGTCACGCCTCATCCCCCACCTCCCAGCCCCTGGCACCGCTGGCCTGCTCCCTGTCCCTGTGGGTTCGTCTGTGCCTCACTTTTGTTGTTCATTGTTAGTTGTTTGAGTCGTATTTTGGTTTATGGGTGGACCACGTTTCACTTACTGGTTCAGCTGTGGAAGCGCCCACTTGTGCATCTTGGGTGGGAATAAAAGCAGAGCCTGAAGGAACCTTAAGAGGCACTCACCAAGGAAGACAGCTTGTTCCCCGCCCCCAAATTTACGGGGAAGTTTCTGCCCCCTCTTCCTGCAGTTCCTGGCAGTTGCCAGTCACTTCATCTGACATCTGCCAGCTTTGGGGATGGAAACCTTCCTTTTGCTGATGTTGCTTTTGAGAATTACACCCAGGCGGGGCTCAAGTTTTCGGGTGTCCTGCCCCAGAGCCTTTTGGCCCACAGCTCTTGTCCGTGTCCTGTTATTACCCTTCCTGCTCCTGGTGGGAGGCGTTTCCCGCAGTAGTCGATGCTCCTGGGCTGCAGGAGCCAGGTCACCACCCACCACAGGGCTCCCAGGACCCTGAGAGATGAGTGAGGTTGCCAGGGAGACCCCACATGCCTAGGGATGGGTGGGGCCAGTCTCCGTTAGGGGCAGGAGAGTGGGTCTGATTTCAGCTGCCATGGAGATGTGGAGTCAGACCCTCTGGGCTGAGGGGATGGCTGGTGCAAAGACTCTGAGGTGCCAGAATGCAGGAGCTGCTGCTGCTTTGCTGTGGGAGGGGGCCAGGTGCCCACGGTCCTTGTGTCCCTGGCTGGGCGGGGGTGGGGGGAAGTTGGCAGCCCCCAGGGCTGCAGTTGTCTCAGGGAATAATGTGTCCTCTGTCTTCTGGTGCAGCTGCTGTGGCAGTGGGGGAGGCAGCAGCCTGGATCTCTTCCCAGGGCCTTCCCTGCCAGCAGCTGCCGGCCTGGCCTTGAGGGTGGTACAGGGTGGGGGGCGGGGCTGGGTCCACCTGTGCTGCCAGGCCCGGAGCCAGGGTTTGGGGGTGGGACCGTCCAGCCAGCGCTGATGAGGCCTTCACAGTAAGCATGCCAGGCCCTGACCTGAGCACCCTGTGCATGTGAACGCATTCAAGCCTCACTACCAGCTGGAGGTGGGCACTGTCCTGTAGAGCAGATGAGGAAACTGAGGCGGGGGTTGGGGCATGATCTGCTTGAGGTCCCAGAGCTGGGAGGTGGCACAGGGGTCAGGGATTTGAACCCAGGTCCTCGAGGGTGAGTGCTAACGAACTTCAGTTGGTGGGATGGAGTGGAAGAGAAACCCACCAAAGGGTCCCCTTGTTTTTTAACACGTTTTTAGAAACGGCTTGAGCACGCACAGGGCGATGCTCACAGGAGGAAAAGCGGAGATTTGCTGGCGAACCCAGAGGAAGCTGTGGGATTGCCCCTGTGCCCCGCGATGGGTACCCGGGCGCCCCTTTCGCCTGCGTGGGTCATGTTCTTATAGGTTCCCCCTGTGTGTGTGTTTCCTGCACAACCACGTGTCTACCATCCGTGCACAATGCCCTGTGACTGGCTGGTTCGGACCGGTGTTCATGGAGGGTCAGCTGGGGCCAGGTGTCCAGGGGTGGGGCGCAGGGTCCTTTGCCTGCCTTCAAGGAGTGTGGTTGAGTGGGCAGGGACACAGGTGGGGCATGGGGGATGAGAGGGGCGTGCCTGGGAGGGGGGCCTGGGAGGCTTTGTGGCTCTGGGGAGGTTGGGAAGCCCTTCCTGGAGGAGGGTAGGAGGGCTCTGAACTTTGCCCGATGAGTGATGTGGGGGGAAGGGTGCCCCTGGCCAGAGGCCCAGTGAGGACAAAGGCAGGGAGGTGGGGCTGGTAAGCAGCTTTGCGACATGGCTGGACATGGGGCTGTGGTGACAGATGTCCAGTGCGCTGGGGCTCTGCGTCAGGCCTGGAGACATGGGGTGCCTGCTTCTGTAAATAAAGTTTTATTGGCACACAGCCACGTCCGTGTGTTGACATACTGTCCGTGGCAGCTTTCCTGATACGGCATCGGAGCTGAGTGGTCTCCGCAGAGACCCTGTGGCCAGCGAGGCCGGCAGGATTTCTTGGGGTGCCCCCCCACGCCAACCCTGTGCCCGTGTCCTCCCCACCACAGGACCGCAGCCTGTCGGGCAAGCTGGAGCCCGTGTCCCCGCCCAGCCCCCCGCACGCTGACCCCGAGCTGGAGCTGGTGCCTCCACGGCTGTCCAAGGAGGAGCTGATCCAGAGCATGGACCGGGTAGACCGCGAGATCACCATGGTGGAGCAGCAGATCTCCAAGCTGAAGAAGAAGCAGGTGAGCAAGGCTGGGGGGCGGCTCAGAGCTCCTGGTCTGGCAGCCATGGCTGAGATGGCAGTGTTAGCCGGCGTGGCCATGAGTGTGCACTGAGCATTGCCGGCGTACCAGCTCATCTTCAAGTCCTGGTATGGGCAAGGGCCCTGGTCCGCGTGGTGCTGAGCTGGCTGATGGAACCCTCTGCCGTCGTGGGTATGTTCTAGGTGTGGTGCTGCTGGAAATGTGCTTTGTGTGGCTGAGGAACTGAACTTTGGATTTGGTTTGATTTCAATTAAGTGAAATCGACACCTGAAGCGCCCCACGGCCTCTGTACTGGACACCTCGGGAATGGCGGGTGAGAGGTCAGGTTCCGGCTCTGTCCCTACTGCTTCCCTTCCTGCCACACCTTCCTCGTCCACACTGTGGGGGACGTAGGACCGGACTCTGGCCCTGGCTCTGGCATCTGACTGGGCTGGGCCTCCGGGCTCTGCCTCAGTTTCCTTGTCTATAAAACGGGCACAGACACAACGCCCCCTCATAGGTTGTGAGCAGGGAACAGGCTGTGTGCTATGGATGTAAATTCTCAGTGCGAGTGTTGAAACCGAAGTTAATATAAATATTTATAATATTGATTTTATGATCCATTTTTAATATTGATATAAAGTTAATTTAATACTCTGCTTTTTGCCAGATCTTACATGTGACCCTCGCTGGCCTTTCAGGTCTCTGCTCAGCTGTCCCCACCCCAGGCAGCCTCCCTTCCCTGCCCTTTACAGAGCCCTCACGCCAGCCCTTCTCCCTCCTGGGGCCCTGCAAACCCAGCCCACCTGGGTACTGTGCCTGCTTTTTGTGAATAAAATTTTATTGGCACACAGCCATGTTGGTTTGTTGACACAGTGTCTGTGGCAGCTTTAAAACGACGTCAGAGTTGAGGGTCCCCACAGGGACCCTGCAGCCAGCAAAGCGAAAGTATTTACCATCTGGGCCTTCACAGGACACATTTGCTGCCCCCTGCCCTGTCGCTTTGCTGATGTCATGGCTGTGTGAATTACTCCACATTCTGCTTTGTTGTGGTCTTCTCCCCACAACCTAGTGGCGGGTCCTTATCCCTCATCTGCTCGCTGCTGTGCCCCTGGCAGCACCAGAACAGTGTAGGTGCTCATGAAAACCTGTTGGTAGAGTCAGGGTGACACTGTCATCACACAGGCACGTTGGGGTGGTGCCTGGGGACAGGGTCACACCTGGCCGTGTCCAGGTAAGGAGTGTAGACTCCTGTAGGGTGGCCACCACGGGCAGCAGCGGCGTGAGGCTGGTGAGAGGGGCCCCTGCGAAGGCGGTCTAGGGCCCTGTGAGTGGGTTTTGAAGGACGTACAGGAGGAGACGGGGCACCGGGGCTGTTGCTGGCGTGGAGGGGTGGGACTTGGGGGTGGCCCAGTAGCTGGGCCTGCCAGGGAGGCTCGGCCAGCTGTCCTGGACCTTGGGGGAGATGGGTTGGTCTCCAAGATGGTGGCTCAGGCCTCCCAAGAGAGGGCTGGGCCCTGGTGGGGCTCAGGCAGCATTGCCCAGGCCTCACCTTCCACTCCTCCAGGCCTGACTCTGGGAGGAGGCTGTCTCTGCAGGTGATGTGCACACGCGTGTGCCTTCGGCCGGAAGCCAGGTGGCTCACCTAGCCCTTGGTAGTTAGATTTTTAAAAAAATTCCACTTTGGCTTTTTTTTTTTTTTTAACTAAAATACACAGAACATAAAATCACTCATGGTCGTGGGGACAAGCCAGCGGTGTGGAGCACACTCACGGCATCACACCGCTACCACCTCTGTCTGGTTCCAGGACATTCCTGTCACCCTAAGAAGGAGGCCCCAGACCCCCCAGCAGCTGCTCCCCGATCTCCCTCCCACCCCCAGCCGCTGGTCTGCTCTCTATGGGTTCACCTTCCAGACATTCCACATGTGTGGCATCCTGCCCTGTGTGGCCTCTGTGTCTGGTGTCTCACACAGCATTGTGTTCTCGTGGTCCGTCCGCATTGTAGCCGGTGGCGGCACTTCGTGCCTTTTCAGGATAGAGCTCCCGTGGGCCTCTGTGTTCAGTTTCCCCTCTGAGCAGCTGTTAGGAATTCCCCGGGGGCCGGCTGCTGGGCCAGGATGCTGCTCCGCATGTAACCCTTCGAGGAACCTCCAGGCTGTGGTCCACTGCAGCCGCCCCATTTTCCATCCCCGTCGGCAGTGCATAAGGGTCCTGGTTTTTCCACGTGCTCACCAATTGTAGCCTCGCTGTAGGTGCAGAGTGGTGGCCCCCTGTGGCTTCGTTTGCACCTGGTAGCCAGTTTTTATCAAGCTGCCCAGCGGTGCTTCCTGTGTATCATCTCCTTTGACCCTTGGGACAGCCTTATGAGGCCAGCACGGTTGCTCCTGCATCCTCTGGGGCCGGCACAGGGTCCGAGAGGTTGAGGGACTTGCCCAAGGCCAGAGAGCTGGGCAGCCACAGACCCAAGGTTTGCACTGGGACCTCGCCACAATCTCAGTTGCCTTCCTAGCCGGGTCTCTGTGGTATCTCTCCTCAGTGCCCCGGGGAGGACCCCTCCACTGATAGGTGAGAACCTCCACCCACCGTCTGCAGCTGTGTATTTCTTCCCCTTCGTTTATTTTACACTTTTTTTGGAGGGATTTTGAGGCTGTGCGAGATGCAGACGGCCCTTCTGGAAGCCACCACCAGGGGGCGATGTGGGGCTGAGGCAGTGGGGCTCCACCTGCCAGGCCTTCGGGCCTCCAGGAACCAGAACTGGGTTTTCTGGCTCTTTCTGCATTGTTCTCTTGGCCATCTCTTTGGGTTTACAGTGGTTTGCTCCACGGCCATGGGCAAGCTGTGCGAGCATCGTGAGCCGAGTGCTCTGTTTTAAGCTGCCTGGTCTTTTCTTTCCCTTTTGGTACCAAACAGACAGCAGTGTGAAGGGAAGAACTTTATGGAGTTGGGGACAGGCCCAGTATGGACACCACGGGCAGAGGGAGGGCGGTGGTCACGGTGACGATGATGAAAAATTGCTTGCCAAGTGCTCTCTGTCCACTCTAGGGTAGGAAAGCGAATTGCCCCCACTTTGCAGATGAGAAGAGCAAGTCTCAGAGAAGGCCCCACAGTAGGGACATAGCAGGACTAGGGTCCCCACCTGGACAGCTTGGCTCCAGAGGGTGCACAGCCTCTCCTGAGGATGATGGTCCTGGTGACGGTGACGGGCCATGACAGCTGGTTTTCATCGAGCTCCAGCCCGGGCCGCACAGGCACTAACTCATTCTTTCCTCCCGCAGCCCCATCTCACAGAAGAAACTGAGGTGCAGCGGGGTTAAGCTGCTTGCTCATGTTCACCTCGCTGCTCCATCCTGCAGAGCTGGAGGCTGGTGCTGGTTCTGCACCGGGCCCTTCCCTGCAGGGGGAGCTGGGGCCCCTCCAGGGCTTGGAGTCCCCGTGGTGACTCAGAGGAAATGGTTAGCAGCCTGACTTCCTGTGCGCGGCCACCAGCCCAGCGTGCGCGGGGCCGCCCCTCTGCCGTGGGGGTGCTGCCACCCCTCCTTCCGCCGCTGGCACGCTTACCGCCACGCTCTGTCCTTCCCACAGCAACAGCTGGAGGAGGAGGCCGCCAAGCCGCCCGAGCCCGAGAAGCCTGTGTCACCACCACCCATCGAGTCGAAGCACCGCAGCCTGGTGCAGATCATTTACGACGAGAACCGGGTAGGCGTTGCGGCCCCTCCCCCCTGCTGCAGCGCGCTCTGGGCTGCTTTCCCCTGGGCCCCAGCGCTCCCACCCACACACGCACAGGGAGCTGGGCTGGTGAGCAGTGGGGGGAGGAGGGCTGGCCGGCGGAGACCCACATTGTTCTGCTCAGACCTGGTCCCAGTGCATATTGTGGCCGGCCTCTGGGATGTGGTCTGAGTGTGAAGATGTGGTTGTGAGTCCGTAGGAGGGCGGCAGGGGCCAGCTGATCCATGGGGGGTGGGTGGTCGCTGAGGCCCTCAAGTAAAAGACATTCCTATAACACCGAAGACAGCGATCTTGTTATTATTCACAATAACAGCAAACAGTACCTGAGCAGCAACTCCTTTGCAGGCGACAGGCCAGGCTTTTTGCCTTGTAGTCCTCAGAGGGTAGGTGCAGTAATTGTTTACACTGAACACACAGAGGGGCGGAGGCCCCGAGGGGCTAAGTGACTTGTTCGAAGTCATACAGCTAGGACATGGTGGACCTGGGACTTGAACTTGTGGTGCATCAGGCCCCAGGCCCTGATTTGTCAGCACTGGCCTCTCCTGACTTTTCGCCCCAGACAGGGCCTTGGGGGTGGTTAGACACAGGGTCTGTAGCGAGCTGTGGGGGCTCCCAGGGATCCCTGGAGGGCAGCTGCTGGGTGTCCAGAGAGGCTTGGCCTTGGCGGGAGTTCCCAGACCGTGAGTGGAGCGTCTCCAGGGGCTGATGCCCAGGGCCGAGCTGTCCCAAAGGGGCTCCTGGCTTGCTCCTGTCCTGTCTGTGAAGCCACTGCATGCTCAGCCTCTGTGATTTACAGTCGGCTCTTCCCAGCTGTGCACGGGGTCTGAGGATATTGAGTCCCCCCTGTGTTACAGATGAGGAAGGAGCCTGAGGCCCAGAGAGGGGCTGGCCTTGGCTGAGGGCACCTAGTGATGTGTGACGGACGGGGGCCTCCCTGGACCCCCTCAAGCCCAGAGCTCCTGCCCACTCTTCCCAGCGGTCTGTGCCGTGGGACACACTCTTGGCTGCCAGGTCAGCGCTCTGAGTTTGGGTGGCGGCCCGGGCCTCTGGAGTCTGGGCACATGAGACTGGTGCCTGTGGCTGTCCCTCCAGGCAGGAAGCCACTGGGTTAACTAGTTTGCTATGCCTCTGCCTCCCGAAGCAGCAGTAGATGCAGGATGAGACCGAGCCTGTTGGGACCTGGGAGCTGCATGCTGGGCCTTGTGGGGCTGGTCACCTCGCACGTCCTTTAGCCAGGCGTCCGCATTCATGTCCCATCTCCACCACTTCCCGGCTCTGTGTCCTTACACACCTAACCTAAACCTCTCTGAGTCACGTTCCGCACCTGCAAGATGAGGATAATTGTCACAACTCCTCACACAGCGCTGAGGAGGTTGAAAAAGTTCACTCTGTAGTGCTCCAGAACAGCGCCTGGCACCAAGGGAGGGCTGGCGGTGTCGTCATCCTCATTCAGGTGCGCTGGGCACCTCACCCACGTGCCGTCTGTCCATTCATTCACTCACTCACTCATTCATCCATCCGTTCGTTCGTTCAGCAGCCATGTATGGGATGTCTGCTGCTCTTCCAGGCACTGGGGACATAGCGGTGACTTCGGCCCCAGTCCACTCGTATTTTTTCTGGCGGGGGAGGCAGAATCACAGCCTCAAGTCTCCACCTGTGGGCACACCGTTGAGCTGAGGACTTCTGCTCCTCCTTGTCCCCAGCCCTCCTTTCTGTCCTTGCATTCTCTTGCCCCTCCCTGCCCTGTCCCGGCCTGCTGGCCTTGGTGCTTCTGCGACCCCGCAGGCGTGCTGCCCCGGGCCTGTGCCCTGGCAGTGCCTTCCCCCTTCCCCTCGCCCATGGGGCTCCCTCCCCACTGGGCGCGCACTCTGCTCCTTCAGCGAGGCCCATTTTGACCTTCTGGTTGGTTCACCCTGCAAACCCTTCAACCCCCATTTCTCCCCTTTCTGGCTTTAACTTTCCCCCTCACCCCCGTTAAACCAGACACGATTCACGTCTTATGTTGGTTTTGCTTATTGTGAACAGAAGCTCTGTCAAGGGAGCTTTGTCCCTTCGTTCCTTTGCCTAGGTCCCCAGCACCCAGGACGGTGCTTGGCACGTAGTAGATGCTCAGTAAATTTTTTTTTTTTTTGAACACCTGAAGGGAGGGCAGAGGGGGAGGGAGATGTCCCCCTGCCTGCAGCAGTCCTCCGGTTCTGGGGACTGGATCCTGTTTTCCCAGTGGAGGTTGGGTGAGGGGGCGCCTGTCTGCCCAGGCTGAGCCTCTGGGGATGGAGGCTGGGTGGGCAGAGGCCCCTGGCTGCCTTTGGCAGGAGCAGCCAGGACTCACCGCCCCTTGAGGGATCAATGGGATTAAATTTTAATCCTCCTTCCTCCCCTGCTGGAGCCTCTGCGAGGCAGCCGAGAAGGGCCTGTCTCTAAATGCTGCGCTGGCTGGAAAACGCAGCTTCCCCGCCAGGCAGGGCTGCCCGGCTTTGCTGCATGCCGGACTCCAGCTCATTATCCATTCGGGGCACATGCGCCAGGCGCCAGCACTCATGGGGGAGCCAGCTGAGCCAGGCTTTTCCTGCCTCCCAGGGGCAGCATGCGGGGATGGGCCAGGCAGGTGCGCACAGATGGCTGAGCAGGAGGCCGAGGGGCAGGCACGACGGGGGTGGGAGAGGCCTCTTGGAAGCAGCGGGTGGGCCGTGGGCCCCAGGAGGGCATCCGCGTGGGGGGTCACAACACAGGCAAAGGCCCGAGAAGGGACAGGGGTCTTGTTTGATCTTCAAAGGCAGTGTGTGGGGGTGGGGGGTGGAGGCCTGGGAGGATGCTCAGCTTTGAGTCTGGAGAAAGCAAGCCCCTGCAGCACTAGCAGAGGATGGATACATAGCGGGTGGTGTGCCTGGTGCTGACACCGTAGGAATTCAGGGCCACAGACAACCAAGGCAGACTTCCCGGAGGAGGCTGGGCTTGAGTTGGTCTGCCAAAGCGGGCACTCCCGGAAAAGGTAGAAAGGTGGTTTCAGTAGAGAGAGCACGATTCCCTGTGCTCTTACACACCCTACATGGATGTGCGCACGCGTGTTCGAGTGGACCTGCGAGAAGCTGCCAGCTGAGGGGGTGAGGGGGGTTGTGGTGCGGGTGCCTGTGTGCCCCGGGAGGCCGTGCTGCTTCCATCCAGGGCCCGTCTCCCCTCCCTTTGGAGACGGACGTTCAGAGGAAAGTGATCACATGCATGTCACTCTGTTCCTTGTGGAGCATCCTTGCAAAAGTCCTGGGAGTTTGGCGCCCTGCTCATTTTGCAGATGGGGAAACTAAGGCCCAGAAGGTGAGGTGACTTGCTGAGGGCTGGCTAGAGCAGGGGCGACCCCATAGGGTTGGCCCTGGTGGGACTGAGGTGCTGGGGGAGCCCTGCCCTCCTGGGGAGGGATCTGGTAGTCAGGACACCCCTCTCCCCCGCCCCACCCCAGCACAGGAAGGTGGTGGAAGAGGGAGGGAATGCCCAGGGAGATGGGGGGGGGCTGCCGGTCCAGGGCTGTGGAGCCCACTGTTTAACCCACCCCCCAGCAGCACCACAGAGCCTCAGCTTGCTTGCTTTTTTTTTTTTTCTTTTTAAGATTTTTACTTACTTATTTTTATAGACAGGGGAAGGGAGAGAGAAAGAGAGGGAGAGAAACATCAATGTGTGGTTGCCTCTTGCGCTCCTCCTACCAGGGACATGGCCCACAATCCAGGCATGTGCCCTGACTGGAAATCGAACCGGTGATACTTTGGTTCACAGGCCAGCACTCAGTCCACTGAGCCACACCAGCCAGGGCGAGTCTCAGCTTTCTATATGGAAATGGGGCTGATGCCAGAACCTCCCACTCAGTGGGTCTGGTCCAGGGCCCGGCATATGCAGGGTCTGCCTGGTATGAGCCGCAGCCTCGTCACTGCTGTTTGCAGCAGCAACAGCAGCAGCCAGCTCTCATGTAGCACCTGCTGTGCACCAGGTCCTTGTCTCCCCGGTACATGGAGTCAGTAGCGCTGTCCTTCCTGGGAAAGGGTCAGGATGCCGCCTTTTAGAAAGGGAATTGCTTCTCACACAGCCCCTGGGTGGCTCAAGGCTTGAGGGAGGCCTGTCAGGGAGACAAGGAATTGTCACAACAGCTGTGTGATGGGGAGGTGCCTGGGCGCCCCACGGTGGTTGCAGGTCAGGAGGGGGTTTCTCCCTGCTGCCTTCTCGAGGGGCCACAGGGCCCCCCCCCCCCCAGGTGCTCGTGTTCCTGAGACAGTGAGGGTGTGTTGGAGGGTGGAATCCACTGCGCTTTGCAGGACACAGGTCTCTGGAGCCCCCGGCACGTGCTCTGGGCCCAGATCCGAGACTGGGGCCCCATTGGAAGCTCTGTCAGTTTCTGGTGGCCCACCTGAGTCCAGCGTCGTCCCTGTGTCCAGCTGCTGCAGATCTCTGCGGAGCCTCACAAATGCACGCAACCCTTTTTTGTTCATCCCTCCCAACCCAGCTTACTTGTCCCTCCTGTCCGCTGTCCAGAGGGGGCACTTGTGTGCGTGGGAAGCCCACCCCCCGCCATGCAACACATGCTCCATGTTTCCTGAGCGTACTGTCCTGCCCTCCTGGCTCCGGGCCAGCTGCCCTCCAGGCCAGGCTCACTGCAGGTGGCACTGGGTCTCACACCATCGTGCCCTCGAGCTTAACACAGACTGGGAGCTCAGGGAGGGTTTGCAGCGCTGCCCTGCCCCATCCCCGCCCCGTGCTGGGCCTCCACTTGGCCTGGCTCCGAGTTCTCCTCCTTGTCAGCACTCGCAGCCGGCCCTTTTCTTGTGGCCAGGGCAGGGGGCATCGGCGGTGATGGTCAGGTGGCCTCTGTCCCCCTGCCCAGGGGTTGCCACTTCCCCGGAGAGGACCTAGCCCTTGTCTTCTTCGTTTCCTGGAACCTGGAGCTCAGAAGGACTTCCTCCCCATGCTGTCTTTCTGGGCCTCAGTTTCATCATCTGCAAAGTGGGGCTGCGTCTCGTGTGAGCCTCACATCGAGTTTATGCAGGATTTCAATATTAGGGTCGCATGCAGTGTGCTCCGCACATGGCTAGTAGTGGAGCTCAATGACATGGAGGTCATCGCCGTCACAGTCCGCCCCTGGATTCTCGGCCCCGGCCTCACTCGGGCCTGCTGGCCTCGGGGTATCGGCTCGGCACACGGGGGCTGAGAGCATGGCACTGGTCCTGGGTGGGCTGGGCCCAGGGCTCTAGGAGGAGTGAGTTCTAGGTGCCAGCTTGAGCCCACCTACATACTGACATATCACCGGGGGCTGCAGAGGGGCGTGGGGCTGGTCCTTGCATCCCTCCTCCCTGCGGGGCTGGTCCTTGCATCCCTCCTCCCTGCGTGACACCAGGGCCTGTGCCTTGAACTCTGTGGTCAGCTGCATGCCCCAGGGTTCCAGGTCACCCTCTTGGAGTGGGTCTGGATTTGGGGCTCATTGGGGGGATGGTTTACTTGGATGATGGTGACTTGTTTCACCTGGCACCCCCTGCCCAGGCCAGACACAGATTGTTTGGCTGAGTCAGGAGTCCCAGTCTTCCCTGGGTCACAGGAGAGGCTGAGGCCCCCCACGTGCACGCCGTGGCCCAGACCCTGCAGATGCCCCTTCCACGGCCCCTGTCTGCCCCTGTCTACCCCTTCCCCCAGCTGGCCTGGCCGCCCCCGGGCCTCCCCAAGTGTCCCTGGTGGTCCCAGGAGGGGGCCGGCGGGGCCTGGCAGAGGCACAATGTCCGCCTTCATGGCCAGGCCACGAGGTCCAGCCTGTTGAACTTGTGGCCACTGAGGCCTTTCTGCCACATGTCCCTGTTTTCCTAATAAGTCCTGGGTTGTAAGAGAGGAGGGGGCAGGGAGGCCCCAGGGCAGCTCAGACACAGTCACATGACTGTGAAATACAAGAATCCTAGAAAGGGTATCTCTGATCTCCGAGCATCTCATCCCTCCACCCCCCGTCCCTACCCCACCCCCCCACCCTGCGCTGGCAGCACCAGCTCAGAGGTAACAGTAGACACCCAGTCAGCCGCAGGAAGGCACCTCGGTTGGCAGTGTGGGCCAGCTGGCAAGGAGCTGGACCCACACCACGGGGCCAGGGTGGTGGGCCTGGGGTCCTGGGGGGCATCGCTGGAGAACACGGTACGTTTGTTAGAATCGAAACTTGGCGAGTTTGCCAGGGATGCTGTGGGGTGTGTGTGTGTGTGTGGGGGGGGGTGGGCCCCTGTGTGTAAGTGGGTTTCCAGCCAGAGGACAGCGTGCGGGGGGCCTGGCATCCCCCACCACCCGGGCTGTTGGTGGGCGTGCTGGGCTGGGCAGCTGCCTGCCATTCCCGGATGCCTCTATTTATAACCTGTTCTGTGTGTGTGTGTGTGTGTGTGTGTGTGTGTGTGTGTGTTTAATTCCTCCTCTTCTCCGTCATCCTGCAGAAGAAGGCTGAAGCTGCACATCGGATTCTGGAAGGCCTGGGGCCCCAGGTGGAGCTGGTGAGCCAGGGGACAGGGTGGGAGCTCCGGGAGGGGGTGGCTGGGGGTGTGGGTGGGAGGGTGTGGGGGGAGGAAGCGCTGCCCTGTCCTCGGAGGAGGCAGGAAGTGCACCCTGTGATAAGAGGGCCTGGCAGATAGCTGGGGGGTGGGCCAGGGTGGCGGTGGATCCCTGGCGCTCCTGCCGGACTCCCGTGGCCGCTGTCCAGGCTGCGGGGAGATTGACGCATCAGAGCCCAACCCATCCTGTCCAGCTCAGCATGGAAAGCCTGTGCTCTTGGCCACATGACCTGAGTTCAACTCCTAGGTCTGCCCTTCCGTGGCTGTGTGACCCTGAGCCAGTGTCTTAACTTCTCTGTGCCTCCCTTTCCTCACCTGTCAAGTGAATATCACGGCAACGCGCATCCCTTTGGGGTGTCATGGTGACTGACCGGGACTGTTTACAAGGCCCCGAGCACGGTGCCTGGTGGGCAGTGGAGCGTCAGTTGTTGCGTTAGGCCCTCGGTGCCCTTTCCCTGACAGAAAGATACCAGGGGTTGGTGCAGAGCTGCGGGGCGGCATGTGGGGGCGCTGCTGGCCTGCACATGCAGGCAGTGTGCATGAGGTGGCCCCCAGGTCCTTGGCAGCTCTGGAGTGGGCACAGGCTTGCCCACTGAGGGCAAGTACAATCCTACCCATTCGGAGCCTTGTTTTAAACTCGGCTGTGCCGTGCGTTTGCTGAGTGGCCTTGGGAAAGGGCCTCATCTCCTTGTCTGTGAAACGGGGAGTCAGGGTCTTTATGAGGTTCTGTGAAAGGATCTGGGGTGCAGGGCAGGGCCTGCTGCCTGAAGGAAGCCCCTGGCTGCCAGGAAGACTTGGGAGGGGCGGGCTGGTTGCCCCCGGCCAGGACTCTGCCAGGGACGGTGAGCCTCGGCGCTCCAGCCGGGCCGAGATCTCCAGGCTGTCTCCCACAGCCTCTTCTTAATAAAAAAGCAGCTTTATGGAGATGTAAGTCCCAAGCTGTACAATCCCCCATTGAAAGTGCACAGTTCCGTGATTTCATCCCATTCACAGACATGTGCACCCAGCTCCGCAATCACTGCAGAACTCTCTCCATCTGAGTCAGAACTCTGGGCCCCTAACTGTCCCCTCTGTGCCTCCTCATCTCTCTGCCCCTCCCGGTGCCCCCACCCGCCAGCCACTGCCCTCCCCTCTGTCTCTGTGGACGTGTCTGTTTCTGGATGCTACCTTTCTGCAGAGTCTTGCGCCGTGTGGCCCCTACGTCCAGCGTCTCTCCCTCAGTGTCATGCAGCTGAGGGTCACCCATGTCCTGGCAGGTGTCAGGGCCCCATTCCTTTCATCACTGAGTCACAGTGCTTTGGACAGAGAGACCACCTTCAGTTGATCCGATGCCCGTGCGCAGCTGGCTGTGCGTGGCCGTGTGTCTTCCTGTCGTGGGGGCATGCGCCTAGGACCACTCGGCTGCATAATGGTAACTCTGTGCGTGGCCTCCTGCGGGGTTGCCAGGATGTTTTCCAAATGCTGCACCATTTTCTAGCCCTACCTGTAGGCTGCTTCCTGCCTCAGTTTCCCTTTCTTGCCAACAGGATGGCAGGACTAGAGGTGGTACCCAACCATCCCCAGACCTTGGGGCTCTCCCTGTCCTCTTTCCCCTCTTATTTAGTCCTGGGTCCCCCTGAGTGTGGGGGATGTTGACGGAGGCTGCTGCTGTGTCTGGGGCCGGAGAACTGCCCTGGGGGCGGGCCAGCGTCCCTGGGAGGTGGGCAGGGGCCTGCTGGGCTCAGAATCTGAGTGGTCCTTCTCTGGATCATCCCCTGCATGGGGTCCCAAGGCAGAGCCTCCCTGTAGCTGGCGGCCTGGGGGGCTGCGGTCTGGGGCCGTGTGCCTGTCACTGGGGTGCCTGTCTGGGGGTGCTTGTCCACTGTTGGCTCGGGACCCTTCACTGTCTGTAGAGGAGGCGCACAGGGTGAAGGCGCCTGCCACATGTCGGGCCTCATGGAAGTGTCACTGTCCCTTTTCCAGATGAGGCACAGAGAGGGCAGTGCATTGCCCAGGGTCACACAGCAGGAGATGAGGGGTGTGCTGAGCCCATGGGGTGTGGCCTGCTCATTCTGCACGGGTCTGACTTTGTCTGGTTGCCGCAAGGCCCAAGGGGCCAAAGCTGTTCTCCACGTAGAGGCAGGTCCGAGGGGCATCCTCTGCAGGGACCACTTACTTGGTGGGATCCCTGGGCCGCACCACCAGGAATCCAGCTCCCTGCACGTCTCCCAGCTGCAGCCAGGGGTGCTTAGCCCAGGGAGTGGCCACTTGGCCTCGGGGACAGGGGTGTGCACTTGGTGACCTCTCGCGTGATGTCTGGGCCTAGAAGAAATCCGCGTGGGGTGCGGCCCCTCCATTTGGCTCCCCGAGACCAGGCCTGGCCTGGAGGCGGGGCTGTGCAGGGAGGCTGTGGGCGGCCAGCTCCCGTCTCTCCCCCGCGGCTTTGAGTCACTGGTTTCCTTCCTGTTCAGAGGTGTTATTTTAAGAACATGGTGTCACCACGGGGTTGAGGGCCAACGCTGACACTTCACTTCTTAGCAGCTCTGTCCACCTGGGGTTGCCGGCTCTCCTGGCCACCCTGACGCCTGGCTGCAGTCAGGCCCGAGTGGAGCCCCCTCCTCATCCCTGAGACCCAGCTCGTCTTTCTAAGTGACAGCAGCGTCTTTTGTGTCTGCGCAGGGCTTCACCTGTGCAGGTGTGTCTGCTGTCGTGCCCACCCTCCCCCTGCTCTCTCCCTCTGTCCTCCGGTTGTTTGGCTGCGCCCCCATCTTTTGAGGAGGAAATGGGGGCATGGAGAGGGTGAGACCCAGGCCCAGGGCCCAGCCAGGAGGGTTGGGCCGCCCTGGAGTCCCAGAGCCCTTGTTCTGGGCTCTGTGGGCGGGGTTTTCTCCTCTGGGTGCTGGGTCCCCGGGCAGGGGATGCGGCAGTGGGGGGCAGGAGAACGCTGTGCCCCTGCTGCTGCTATGGCTGGGAGGGCCATGGTGGCCTTGTTGCCACCATATGGGGACTTGCCCCCCGGGACAGATGAGTTGATGCCTGGCCTTGGGCGGCCCCCTCTGTGAGTGGCTTGCAGAGGCTTTGGGGAGACCCCCCTTGGACCCTGCCCTGAGGGCAAGGTGGGGCCTAGGGTCCTACAGCCTGTGGGCCGTTGCCCCCAGCTGGTATCTGCTGGAGGTTTGTGGGTGTCGGGCGGTGTGCCCGCTCCCTCCCTGGTGGGAAATTCTACCGAGGAGCCAGCATGCCCTCTGCCCTCATCCTGGGTGCTGCCTGAGGATCCAGGACTCCGGGTCCCCATCCTTCCTGCCTTGCTTGACCCCTCACACTCTGTGCCCGGTTCTCCTACTGCAGTCGCCCGTGACTACCCCTGAGGTCCCTGCTGCATGTGTGGGCCCTGATGAGAGACAGGGAAGGGGAGGGGGAGAGGCAGGCTTCTCGGGCCGGCTAGTCTACCAGCTGCGAGCAGATGCATTGTGTAGCGGAAACTACACAGGGGTGCAGTTTCCCCGTGTGTAACGTGGGGATGAGGCTCGAGTCCGTCAGCTGCTGCCACTGCTGTGTAACAAAATGGAGTGGCTCGAGGCAAGCACTGGTGGCCGTTTCCCATGAGGGTAGACGTCAGCCCAGCATTTCTGAGCTCCGGGCTTGGCTCCCTCACCCCCTTGGCCAGCTGGGCAGTCAGCGAGTGGCTCCAGCTTGGCCTTGGTGGCAGGCCCTGCTGCCGTCCACGCCGTGAGTCCCCCTCCGCGGGCCGGGCTGTCCCCTCGACAGGGGCAGGTGACCCAGCGAGGAAGCAGCCTCTGCTTTCATGAAGTTTGTCCCATTGGCCTAGGGAGGCAGGAAAAGTGGGCTCTGCGCCTCCGGGCACCGCCCCTGAAGGTGGCAGTGATGCGGAGCCTTGGGCGTTTCCACCCAGCGCTGGGTGGTGAGCTTGCAGTCCCTGCCTCGTTTTGACTGCACAACAAACCCTGGGAGTGTAACCCCTGTTTGTAGGTGAAACCGGGGGCACAGATGGCTTACATGGCTCCCCCAGAGACACACAGCCAGGGAGTGTTAAGACCAGGCCATGAACCCCGGCTGTGCCCCAAGTCCCTGACTGTGTGGCCCTGGGCATCCAACTTTCAGGGCTGTGCAGCATTCCTGACACGGCGTCCCCGTCTTCTCATTCACCCTTCCGATGGTGGGTGCTTCGCTTGCTAGCGTGTCCCTCTGGGTGGTGCCGCTGTCTGGGCATTCTGACGTTCCTCTCCCGGCGGGATTCGGGGCTGCAGCGTCCCTGGGGCTTCTGCAGGAGGGCTGGGGGCTGCAGGTGACACCCCTTCATTCTTTAATACGGGCCTCCTCACTGCTCTCCGAGGCTTGTTACCCAAACATGTCTGCAGGAGCTGTGCGCCAGCCTTCCTGTCTCCCTGAGCCCTCACCAACACCTGGCCGGCCTGCCTTCTGTCGCTCAGAGGCACGCCATGGCCACTCATGGTGGCGTGTCCAACTGAGCAGTTGGGCAGTTTTTTCCCATTTGAGACCATTGCTGCTCTCCACTCTCCTGGGACAGCTGTGCTTGTCCCTGGCACTCAGGCCAGCCCTGTCCCGTGCCCTGTGGAGGAGCCACGGTGGCCTTGACAGGGTCATGGTCCCCCAGCTGTGCCCAGAGGGTGACAGCCTGTTCCCGGCTGGAGCCATGGGCTGGGTCCCTGTGTTCCCTTTTGTGCCTGTTGGCAGCTGGCTCTCACACCAGTGGGCGGACCGCTCCCCAGGCGCTGGGGCTGCTGGGGCTGCATTGGGCCTGAGGCCAGCCCAGCCCGGCCCTCACAGGTACCCTCTCTCTTCCCCTGCAGCCGTTGTACAACCAGCCCTCCGATACCAGGCAGTACCATGAGAACATCAAAATGTGAGTACGTGCGGGCAGCGTGCAGATGCCCAGGAGCAGGGGGCGGGCTCTCAGGTCTTGGAAGCCCGGGCGCGGGAGGGGCTGCCGGGTGGCAGCGTGGACCAGTTCTGGCCCAGGCAGAGCCCAGCTGGGGTCGGAGCAGGCCTGGGCTGGGAGGGGCCTGGGATTGGCCCTGTGAAGCTTCCGGAAACAGGCCTCAGGTGGGGAGGGCAGGTGAGGATGCTGCACACACACAGCCCCTGAGGGATGAGGAGGGAGGAGTCCTCGCCCTGTGTGTGCAGGAGTGCCGCGGGCTCAGGGTGACGGGGTGGCCCCAGGGAAAGCTGGGGCCTGGGTCTGGGCTCCGACCTCAGCCTGTTTGGGAGCGTCCTGTGGGCTGTGGCACAGCTGCCCGGTGCAGGGCAGAAGGGAGCACTCCCCCGGCCCTGAGGTTTTGGAGGCGGCTGGAGTCCCAGTGCTGGGGCCTTCCCCGGATGGATGCTATGGGCGGAAATATATCAGCTAGGTGCCACGTGCACTTGGTGGGCTGGGCTGGCGTAGTAGGGCTGCCGGGACTGGACTAGCCTGATGGCTTTGTGTCTGCCCACTGGGTGCGAGGTGCAGTGGCTCTGGCTGTGCAGGGGGCTGGCTCTTTTGTGGATGCACAAGGGGGAGCCCAGCACCATAGGCCGAGGAAGGGGTTTTCCTTTGTGTTGTTGCCCTGGAACCCAGAAGGTACAAGGGTGTAGTCCTTGCCTCTTGGGGATACTTGTCTGGGAGCATTCTGGGTGTGAGGTTGGAGGCACACTCGGGGTCATAGTCTTTGAGTGGTTCAAGGCTCTGCATTGGGGGAGGGTGCAGGCTATTTTGTGTGACTTTGGAGGGCAGTGCTTAGCGGGTCCAGGGGGCAGTTTTGGCTCTCTGCTTGTCTGAGCACCCCTGGGGTAGAATTGCAGTGTGTATGTGCAGTAGTGAGGTCCCCATTCCTGAAGGCATGCAAACCTCCTGATGCTGTCCACATGTCTGTTGAGGCTGGACTCCTTGTGGGGTTTATTCTGGGAAGTGGTGTGGCTGGATTTTTGTTTTTGAAAGCTCCTGCTGGTGGCTGCAGGGAGAAAGGCCTGGGGGTGGTGAGACCTCAGCCAAGGTTACTGCAGCTACTAGACTAGTGGCTGTGGTGAGGATGCTGGTGGAGCCTGACCCCATGGGAACTGTGTAGGGTGGGGTGGTGTGGAGGCTCAGGACAGGGTGGTCCCGTGGATACCAAGGTCAGGGGACTGGGCAGCTGCGGGCATGGACGAGGAAGTCGCTTCCCAAGACAGATGCTGACGGTGCAGGGGCAGGTTTAGGTCCCCTCACTCACTGTCAGCTCCTTGGGTTCCCACCTGTGCGGCGGGAAGGGTACAGCACCCATCTCCCGGCTGCTTCGGGCTGGGCCAGTCATCGTTCTGTGTTTTCCATCTTCTTCCTCGGTCTGCAGACACACAGGCTTGCTCCCCACCCGCTCATTCTCCCCGCAACGCCAGCTGAGCACCTGCAGTGTGCTGCCCCTTCCTGGGCCTGGGGAGGCAGCCAGGGGTGCGGCCTGACGTCCAGTGGTGCCGACCGGTTGTAAACACCCCGGTGAAGCGGTGGCAGTCGGAACAGTACGAGAATCAAGCTGGGGCGGTGCAGGGCTCTCCCTTGCATCCCCCATTCCCCCTGGCCCGGGCCCCTCCTTAGCCCCCTCCCCTCTGCTGCTGTAATTGCTACCAGCTGGGGGGTGACCCCATCCCCAAGGATCTGCCCCATCCCTTTAATTCCTCGGTGTCTGCGTGCTGGGCCCGCAGGGCTGAAGTTAATTTTACGCTTGACTTCTCACGGCACTGGCAATTTCGGACGTGTTCATGTCACCTGGACCACCTCTGCTGTTCTGCCTCGGAGAGGAGGTCGGGGTGGCCGCCGGCGCCCTGTGGTGGGGACTTGCTGCAGGACCTTCATCCCAGGCCTCGGGAGTGGCTCCTCAGACCTCTCCAGCTTTGGGGGAGCAAGGGGATGGGCTGGGGGCGGCCCTGGGTGGCAGAAGTAGACGCTGTGTTGAGGGAGGCGCCCCCTCTGCAGGATCGGCCCGGAGAGGTCTCTGCAGAATGTGCTGGTGTTGTGAAAACCATGCGTGACCCGGCGGGTGGTGCGCAGGGACATCCATGGCTTCTATGTGCTCAGCTGTGGCCACGCCCTGGCCTGGTGACAGGTCCCGATTTCCTCTCCCTTCTGCCTTGTGTGGGGGCTGGGCCAACTGGGGCCACCAATCCAGGAACTGCACAGACGAGGTCGTGCGGGGCCCAAGTTACTGCTAAAAGGTCATGTGGTCTTGCTCTGGGAGCTCAGAGATGTCAGGTGCCTTCCCCAGGGTTGCACAGCCGAGCTCCTCAGCCAGCCCCATCTGCGCATCCACCTGTCTTCCCCCTGGATCTGCAGCCCAGGTGTCGCTCCCTCTAGCCCAGTGACCTTGGTGAGTCCCGGCACTTTGCCTGTCAGAGTTGATCTCCTCAGAGCATCTGTTTCACGTAGGGAAAGTGCTTAGGACCATCAGTCACCCCTGTCTAACAGGCTCCTCCCAAGGTGTCAGGGCCCTGCCCTGGCTGCCTCCATCTGACCCTTCCCCAGCAGCCCTGGCACCCCACCTCTCTCCCTCCAAATTCACCGTCAGTCCTACCTAGCCCAGAACCTCTGCGTTCCCCAAATCTAGGCACAAACCTTCCTGCCTCCAGGAAGCCTCCCCTGATTGCCCCAAGTTTTGCTCTTCCAGAACCACACGGGTCCCAGAGCTGGTCCCACCTGGGGCCTGGCCAGCATCTCCTCAAACATCCTCAGGGTTTCTGTTTCCTCACTGCTCCCTCCTGGTTCATGTCTCTCCTCCCAACTTCAGGTCAGAGGTCGAGGCCCAGAGCACCCCGAAGGCTGGACTGTCTTACAGACACCTGCAGCCATGCCTCGCACCCCTTCAGCGCTGCCACTGGGCAGCTGCCCCGCTGCTGGGGCAGCCGCCCTCCGGAGCCTGTGAGAGGCTGTCCCGTAGCTTCGTGAGACAAATCTCAGCAGGGAAGGTCTGTGTGCAGTTAGCTGCTTGCATCTCTGACGTCAAAACACTTCTTGGTTCCAAATAAACTCTCAAAAAGTGTTTGCCGGATGGACGTTGAATAAGGGGACACGCTGAGCCCGCCGTCTCGGGGTGCTGTCCCATGTGCTGTCCTCGCTGTGTTGGGGGGAAGCAGAGTGGAGTGCTGAGGGCTCTGGCGAAGGAATGGCAGGCTCTTTGCCCTTCAAAGGGGCCTCCGGCCTCAGTTCCCAGCCTGTGGCCAGGAGGGAGCATGGCCAGCCCGCCTGGGGTTTCCAGAGAAGCTTTAAGTTGAGCGTTTTATGCAGCAGCATCTGGTTTTCCGTGCTGGCAGGGAGTGGGGATTTTTTAGAAAGCACCGCAGTCCAAACACAGTGCTCTGGCCCTGGTGGGCACACTGCGCCCATTTGCCACCTGTGGACACTTGTCCCCTTGGACAATAGCAAGCAGATGCCTGTGGGCGCCAGGCAGGGTGCTCGCCTTGGTAGGAGATACGGACAGGCCAGGGAGACGCAGGCCGCTGCACCACACCCTCTGCACACACAGGACTTGGTCCTCACTGACCCTTTTGGCTCTCAGCCCTGGCTCTGCCGCTTGTTAAAGACTGTTGCTCATGGGGTTAGTGGCCCGGGGCTGCGGGGCAGACGCCACAGACCAGGTGGCTGCACACAGCAGCACTGTATTCGCTCGGTGCTGGGGCCAGACCTTGGAAATTGGGGTGCCACCTGGGACAAGAGAGGCTCTCTCGGAGGCTTCTGCGCCACCTCTTCCGGTTCCCAGAGTTCGCCCGGCATCCTCGGCACCAGGAGGCTTGTGGACACGTCTGCCCTGCACCTTCACACAGCTTCTCGCTGTGTTCTCACATCGTCCCCCCTCCATGTGTGGGTGTGTTGTCTCCACACCCACATGTCCCCTTCTCACAAGGACACCAGACACGTGGGATTAGAGCCCCCGGAAAGACCTCATTCCAGCCTGACAATCTCCGCTAAGACCCGCTTTCCAAATAAGGTCACGTTCTGAGGTTCAGGGCTCGGCTCCAGCCTCTTTCTGGGGAGGGGGCGCATTTCAACCCATCGCTCACACTGAGCCTCTCCGCAGGCTCTCGAAATTATGTTTGACCCTCACCGTGGCATTTCCAGGTAGATCGTGCCTCTCCTTTTTACGAAACTATTTAAAAATAGCTCAACTCGGAGAAGAGTTGCAGACACAGTCAGAGAGTCTCACGTCTCCTGCGCCCCGGCCCGAGTGTCTCAGATGTGAGGCTCTCTTCTCAAACCCAGCACGGCGACCAGGGCACAGTGCTGCCTGCAAGACCAGACTGTCTTTGGAGTTTCCCAGTGTTCCCGCTGACGTCCATTCTCTGGTCCAAGATCGGGTCCAGGCCCCAGGTCTCACACTGTGTCCGGGTCTCTCCAGTCCACTGGTCAGGGATTTTGTAGAATGCCCCCAGCCTGGGCTTGTCTGAAGTTTTGGGGGGGCCAGGCTTGTGGGTTTGGGGGAGTTCCGCAGAGGGGAGGGAGGGGCCCTCCCCATCACACCCCGGCCGGGTCCCTGACACCCACCGTGCAGCGATGTCCACCTCGCTCCTGTTTCCCCTCCGTCCACTTCTGTCCTCTGCACTTTGGAAGCAAGTCCCTGCATCCCACCTCCCGTCATGGAGATGGGAGCCCGGCTCCGCTTCCTGGAGGGGGTTGCCACGGGTCTTGGAGTCCCCACAGTGACTGGGGGATGTTGGGGAGGTGCTGCGAGGCTGTGCACGTCCTGTTCCTGCTCAGAGAGCTGTGCCAACTCAGTTGTCACCGTGGTCTCTGCGATTTCTGCCCTCCTCCTCCTCCTCCTCTTCCTCCTCCCCCTCCTCCTCCGTGGGTGGATGAGAATTCTGTGAGGAGCCCTGGTCCCGTCTCCTGCACTCACCTGTTCAGCCAGCTGCGTGTTTATATCGTTGTGGACTCCCAGGCAGTCCCTCACTCCTGCATTCTGACCTGGTGTTGTTCACGCTGCCGCCCGAGCAGTCCAGCTTTGGCAGAGAGAACTCACTTGGTGGGTTGCGTGTCCTTCTGATCTTTTTTCTTTTCTCTTTAGCACTTCGTACTCCAAGATGCTCTCGTGTGTTTCCCAGCCCCTCTGGAACCAGCCACGGGAAATGGCCCATTGGTGGAAACCCTGTTCCCAGGCCCGTGGCTTCTCCCCCTTCTCAGCCGTCTGTCTCAAGTCCAAACCCTTAGCTGTGGCCACAGCCACACGGCCCTCCAGCCTGGCGCACCCCCTCCCCCGCCACCCCTCTGTGCCTGCCGATACTCTGCAGCCACATGGGCCGCCTGGTCTCTGTTCCGTCACCACCTCAGGGCCTTTGCACTTGGTAGTTCCTTCTGCCCGGATCGCCCTTCCCTGTGCACCATCCCCCAGCTGGGTCCTGCTGCTGACCTCGATGCAGCCACCTTGGAAAGACTGGGCAGCACTGCTGACTCTGGAATGACTGCCCCCCACCTCATGCCTGTCACTGCCCACCACCCTAGTGAATTTCCTGGGTCCAGTATGGTCTTGAGTTCCTTGCTTCTTGTTGGGGTGGCCCTCTAGGCGCCATCACCTCCAGGAGGGCTGGGGACTTGGAATGTCTTGCTGCGTCCCCCCACGCCTAGAGCAGTGCCCGGCGCACAGTAGGTGCCTAGTGAGTGTTTGCTGGATGGCCAAGGGCAGGAGTGCCTGAGGCTGTTGTTCCCATATTCTGGGTGAGGAAACTAAGGCCGGGAGGCGGCCTCTGAGGTGTGCTTAGAGTTGCCTGTGGTGGCACGCGGGCCTCCACCCCAGTGCTCGCCCTGGCTGGGCCGGGAGGCTGCCTGAGACGGGGCTACTCCAATGATTCAAGGCTGGCATGACCCTGGTAGCCATGAGTGGGTATAGCATTTCTTGTGGGGAGAACGGGGAGAGAATGGGGCTTGGGGCCTGGCTGGGGTCCATGGAGGTTCTGGAGAGGGACTGCTGCCCACGTGGTCCTGTGGCCTTTCCCTTTTTGTTAGGATCCTTCCCGTTAGCGTTTGGGATGTGAGGCCAGGTGGTAAGGACACTGGGTTCCCCCTGGGGGTCTGGGGGTCAGGGTGGGTGCGGCAGGCCCAGGGATGCTCCTCTGGCCTAGGGTGGAAGCCCGGTGGCCGGCCCGGAGCGCGGCTAGCCTGGTAGCGGGTGTCCTGAGGCCTTGGTGGCTATCTGCCGTGATTTCCTGTGTTGGGTTGATTCCAGGCTCTTTAGCCACTGATGGGTGTTAGGGGAGCTTCCCTCATCCATCAGGGCTTGGGGTGTCTACCCCACTGTCCATTCCCTGGTTTGGGGCCCTGGGTGATCCATGGGCACAGTGGCTCCTGGAGGCCGGATAGGGGTGGCTCCCTGTCAGTGGGTTGTGAGCTTTCTGTGGGTTGGGACACAGCTGGAGAGTGAGGAAGTTGGGGGGCGCTGCCCACCTGCTCGTGGCAAGCAGTCCAGGGGCTCAGTGCTCCTGAGCCTGACCTGTGACCTGCAGGCCAGGGGTAGGGGCAGCGGCACCCTGCTCGGTTTGGAGGCTGGGGAGAGGGGCCGAGGGAAAGGGGGTGTTGGGTCCCTGGGTGGCTGAGGAGTCTGCCACCCTTTCTGCATTGGGGTCTCTCGTTTCCGGGTGTCTTCTCTCCCTCTGTTCCTCCCTGGGTCTCGCTCCACTCCCTCTCGCCCCCCCACTGCGGCCCAGGCATGGCCCCTCAGCTGAGCACCCTGACGCCCAGAGGGCCCAGCGTCCTGGCCTGACCCTGAGACCCTGGGGTGCTCCCTCAGGGTTCCTGCTGCACTGGCTCCCACTGGCCTGTTGCTGTCCTGCCCGCATCACCCCCAACCCCTCCCACAGCCCGGCAGCAGTGCCTGGAGGCCAGAGCATAGCGCTCGGTGAGAGCCAGCCTTGGGGACCCCAGGGCCAGTCCCCAGGACCCCGCTCTGCGCAGCTGCTGGCATGGGGTCTCCAGGCCTGCATTCCCGGCCTGGGCTGTGGGGTGGCAGATGCCACTTGTCCATGGCAGGTGTGGCCCATGGGCAGAGGGGAGCCTGCATGCATGGGGAGTGACAGCAGGAAGCCATGGACACCTCCCCTCTTCAGAGCTCCCTCTTCTGTAGACCAGGCTCAGCCTAATTGTGGGTGGGGGGCACTTCGGGGTTGGGGGCAGAGGGAGATCCTGGGCAGCTGGTAGCTCGCTCTGGGGCCACCATGGGCCACTTTGGGGCCGGCGCTCAGACCCAGGGTGGGAGGGGCTGAGCACCTGGGTCCAGTGTGACTGACATGCCCCCTACTGTCCTCCTGTGCAGAAACCAGGCAATGCGGAAAAAGCTGATCTTGTACTTTAAGAGGAGGAACCACGCTCGGAAACAATGGGTGAGTCGCCCCACGGACACAACCCCCCCCCCCACCGCCCCACCGCCGGCATCTCGATTGGGCCCCTGTCAGCCTGGCTTCCTGAGGTGCCGGGGACAGTTCGGGTCACCTCCCCAGGAACCCATGGCACTACTGCTGTCTTGGTCCCGAGTATCCAGGCTGTGAAAAAAAGCCAAGGATGGGGAGAGAAACAGGCAGGGACAGAAGTCACCTCAGGGAAGTGGGTGGCTCGGAGCTCGGCTGCCCCAAGGAGGCCTCAGTGTGGGCCAGGGGTCTGGGGCCCGGGACCCTCTTCTCCTTGTCCAGCCCGGACAGGGAAGAGCAGAGAGCAGTGGCCGGGCAGGCTGGTTCCTCGTCGTCAGAGGGCACACTGTGTGCTCTCTTGGCAGAAGGAGAGAGGCTCGTGGTCAGAGTTGGGGGCCTGGGGTGGGCCATGAGCTGGGTGATGGCAGGGAGCTCCCTTGGAAATGGGCCTGGCTGGGCAGCATCAGAAGGATGGGCACCAGCTCCCGTGCCCTGACGGGACAGCGTGTGGGAGGGAGCCTGCGCGGCTGGGGTATAAGGCAGTCATTTCCGTTGAGGGGAGGGGAGGGCCGAGTGGCGGAGGGGCCGTTACCTGCTAGTGTTCTTTCAGCTCTGAGGGGAAGAAGGGCTGGTTCAGGTGGGCTTAGATAGTAAAAAAATCTGTATAGCTGGAAAGGCCCGCTGGGTGGAGTTCAGGAGAGGTTCAATCCGGTTTCACCTTTATTCCCACGTAGTATTTCTTTTCCCAACTCTCTATGTTGGTACATTGACGAACTAGCTTTCCTGGGAACCTGAATTCCTACAAGCAGGTCTGAGCCCTCAGAGGAGACACTTCTGGCCCAGACGTTGGGTGGATGGGAAGCCAGATGGGCAGCACTTGGGACCCCACAGCACTGTGGGGTATGAAACGACAGGCTTCCCAGCCTTTCTCAAGATGATGACCAGGGGCACCTGGGCAGGGTGGACAGGGTTCATGAAATGGGGCATCCGGTCCTACTCATCGAGTTAAATGTTTTCTGAGGACCTGCCGTGGGCCTGGTGAGGGGCTGAGTGGTGCCTAGCCTGGGAGGAGGAGGCAGAGGGGCTGCACCCAGGGGTAGCGCGAGGTGGGGACCTCAGTCCTGGGGTGGGAATGATGACAAAGATCAAGCCTCGTGAGGATCCGGAGGTTGGGTGCAAAGGCAAAGGCCCTGGCGCAGGGCGCAGGGCGCAGGGGCAGTGCAGGGCAAAGCAAAGCAGCAGAGCAGGGGGTGCTGGCATGAAAACCTGGGAGCCGGATCACCCGGAAGTATGTGCCCTCCACTGCTGGGGTGGAATGCTTGCATTTTATTCTAAACACAGCAGGATACTTGGTTTACTCACTACGTGAGGTCTTAGTGAAGAATGCAAAGTCTTCACGATGGGGATTCTCAGTCCTACAGGAAAATTTCCCAGGGTACAGTGCACCCATAGTGTACCCAGGTGTCCTGCCTGGGAGTGGGGTTCAGGGTTCATTTGGGGGAAGAGGGGCTGGTTGACATTTTAAAAAGGATGCCTGTGGCTGCCGGGGATGGAGTTGGGGTGAGTGTATGTTGTTAAGAAATCTCAAACGCTCCATGGGGGCCCCTCGAGTAGGTGGAGGGGAAGTCAGTTTCTTTAAGGAACTTACACGCATGACCCATGGGCATGAACAATGGTGGGGGGATGGCCTGAGGGAGTGGGGGGTGCTGGATAGAGGGGGCAAAGAGGGAGAGATCGGGACAGCTGTGATAGCATAATCAGTAAAGTTTAATTTTTTAAAAGAGGGAAAAATAAAGATAGAGGCACTAGAGACTTGTAAGAAGTCCCTGGCGGCTTTGCAGAGCCCATCCTAAGAGAGGCCCTTATGAAAAGGAATCATGAACCGCAGAAGCTGCAGCGGGGAGGGTGGGGGGTGGGGTCTGGAATGACCTGGCTCCTGATTTTACATTTTACCTCGTGAGCCAAAGGCTCTGACTGCCTTGTTCTCATGAGCCCCAGGAGGGGGCTCGGCCTAGACACCCCCAGACCTCGGGTCTGCACACCCCCACTTGGCACCCACCTAGCTTCTGCAGCCTGAGTGGTGGGCAGGGCAGGCAGGCAAGCCCCCCGCCTCATCCCCAACATTGTTGGACACGTGGGGAGAGGGGTCCGAGCCACACTCTCAGGACAGTGGGGGGCAGGGGTGCACTCTCCCGGGCTTGCAGGCCCCCTATAGCCGAGCCCTGTGGGAGGCCTTTGGGGGGCACCATGGGTTCCATGTGGCTCTGGTAGAGACACCGGGTCACAGGTGGCCATGTTCCCTGGCCACCCGTCTTCAGCCAACCTCCCTGTCCCCTGGCATGAGGCTGCTTTCCCTGGTTTTGGGGGCACCTGCTGGGCACCCCCTGTTCATTGCTCCCTATGTGCAGAGCTGCCTCAAGCTGCACCTGGCAGGGCAGGAGGGGTCACAGCCTGGCCCTGCTGGGTGGCCAGGGCAAGTCATTCAACTTTTGGCCTCAGTTTCCTCTCCTGTTGGCGGGGGGACACCGTTAGCACCCACCATGCTGGGCCGCAGAGTGAGCCCTTGCTCAGGGTGACCCCCAGCATACAGATGGCGCTCCACCCTGGCAGCAATTGGTGCTGGGACAGCTGGACATTTATACACGAGAGAATGGGACCGGACCCCCACTTCACAGAATTAACACAACATTAACTCACAGTGCATTAGAGACCCACATGCAGGAGCTAAAACTGACATTCCGAGAAAAACCCCATGGGGTGAATCCTCGCGACCTGGGGTTTGGCAGTGAGGTCCTGGATGTCACGCAAAGCACAGCCATGGAAGGAGATGGGGCTGGCTTTTCCAGAAGATGAGGCCTTTCTAGGGGAAAGCCAGGCGGGGGGCCGGTCCCCAGGGAGGAAGGTGGCCATGCCCTTGGGGAAGCCCATGGGTTTCTTCAAGGGCCCGGGTTTGCCCAGGCCTCACATGACCATGCGTGCACGTGTGTGTGTGTCCGACAGTGTGTCCGTGACTGTATAGCCTATCCCTGACCACATGTGCATCTCTGAGTGACGGAGCATGTGTGTCTATGACCACGAGTGCATGTCTGTGTGGCCATGTGTGTGTGATCGTGCCTGTGACCTTGTGTGTCTACGTGGCGCCATGCATGGGGGCAGGGTGGCAGGGAGGCTGTGTGCAGGTGTGCGCAGACCCTCAGCAGCGCCCCCTGTGGCGCCCCCAGGAGCAGAAGTTCTGCCAGCGCTATGACCAGCTCATGGAGGCCTGGGAGAAGAAGGTGGAGCGCATCGAGAACAACCCCCGGCGACGGGCCAAGGAGAGCAAGGTGCGCGAGTACTACGAGAAGCAGTTCCCTGAGATCCGCAAGCAGCGTGAGCTGCAGGAGCGCATGCAGAGGTGAGCCGGGCGCCTTCCTCATGCTCCCTTCCCCCGCCCCAGACGTGCCTGCACCTGGGGCAGCTGCGGCCTGGCCAGCACGGGGCTCTGGCCAGTGTGACGTGGACAGCAGTACAGCAGGGTCTCGAACAGGTGGCCCCAGGGGCCGCATCAGGCATCTGGAAGCTGCACTCAGGCCCTGCCTGGCTGTGATTCTCACCGGAAACTGAAGTGCATTTCCGTCAGCAAGTACTTCTTCCGCCGTGTCCTGGGCTAACATCTGCCAGCCCCACCCCACCCACCAGCATGGCCTGCAGGGCTCTTTGGGAGCTGAGTTTGAGATCTTGGGGTGGGGGGGCGCAGATCCAAGGAGAGAGGACCACCCAGCTTGGAAGCCAGGGGCAGGGTGTTGGCAGGTGCGGCTATTGTGTGGACAGAGTGAGGTCCTGTGTACCCTGGGGCCCAGCGCACAGCAGGTGCCCGGCAACATGTGTCTCTGTTGTCCTTGTTCCTTTGGTTTACATAGATAAGGTGACGGGTCATGAGCAGTGGTAATACGGGCTCTTCCGAAGCATCTTAGGGGAGAAGGGGCTTAATCCCTGTAGTGTCAGAGTTCTGGCATTCCTGGGTCAGCGCAGGGGCTCTGCGCCCTCCCCTGGACCCCTCGGCTTGGGGCTGTCCTGGCGGGTGGGTGTGGGAGTCCTGGCCCCTCCCTGCTGCCCACACACCACCGCTGGGGAAGTTGTGGGCTCAGGCCTGTGCTGCCAGCTGCTGGGGGCTGGTCCCGAGTGTGTCCGTTTGGCTCTCAGCAGGGTGGGCCAGCGGGGCGGCGGGCTCTCCATGTCGGCTGCGCGCAGCGAACACGAAGTGTCCGAGATCATCGACGGCCTCTCAGAGCAGGAGGTGAGTCTGCAGTCTTGACTCCGAGCCCCCCTGGGTGGTGGGGATCCAGGGCTTGTTAGCCAAGTGTGGGCAGAACTGACCGGGATGGTGAAGCACTTGGGCCCAAAGGGTGAGCAGGGCTGCGGAGGAGGGCCTGCTGGGCAGGACATGGCTCCGTCATGGTGCCACATGGAGGAAGCTGGGGGGTCAGTCCCCCAGTGTCTTGGCCTTCCCGCCCCCACCTTCCTTCAGTGCCTTCCACTGGCTGAGCCAGGGGGCAGGGGGCCTGGGCGCTGGGTGTCTAGGTCAGCTGCCTGCTGCCCAGAGCCTGGACAGAGGGAGAAGCCCCCCTGCACCACTGTCTATCTGGCAGGGACCTTCTGTCAGGCCTGCTCACCCTGCCAGCTTGAGCTCAGCCTCTGTCCTTGGGGGCCTCCCTGAGGGACACCTGGACACCCAGAGTTCAGCCTGGGGGACCCTGGCTGTGGTCACCAGAGCCCACAGACAGCCCCGAAGCAGAGACAGGAGGTACTTGCTCCTTGGGAAGGGCTGGTGTTGGCCTGGCCCCTCCTGGGTCTCTTGGGTCAAGTGTCCAGTGTGCCAGCCCCCTTCTCCATGTTCCCAATGTCACAGCGAAGGCACCTTGAAGGAGGAGGAGGAGGTGCGTTTTTCCTCCTGGGGACATCTGTCTAGGTGGCATGTATTATTGCTCTGGCTCCATGCAGTGGCCAGTGGCTATTTGCACTGAGACCGGCTGAAATGAAATAAAATTAAAAACCCAGTTCCTCAGTCACAGTAGACACATTCCAAAGCTCTGGGCAGCCTCGAGCATCCGTGGCCCCACGTGGGGCAGGGCAGCTGGACTGTCAGGTCGGACAGCACCGCTCTGGCCCCTGAGGGCTCAGTGGGACAGCTGGGAGCCCTGGGGACGGGGTGTCTGGTTTAAGTGCTAGTTTCCTTGACCCCCAGCCCCCCGTGAGGTTCTGATTTAGCCTACCTAGGGCGGAGCCCAGGAATCTGTATTTTAACCATGCTATCCTGACCCAGGTAATTCACTGGCTGGTAAAAAGGGGCTTCCTTGTAAAACGTGGCTACATCCCTGTTTCAGACATTGTCAGTCCACAGAAAGCAGAACTCGGGGTGCCTCTGCCCACAGCCACACCGGTGGGTCTGCCCGGTTCCCGCCCCTGATGCCTCGGCCGCCAGCCTGTCCCACAGCCTCAGGGTGGGCGTGGTTTGCCCTGGAGCCAGAGCCGGGAGGCCCTTCGCTGTGTGTGCTCTGCCTGATTCAGGGCCTGGGGCATCTGGGCTGACCCAGTGTCCCCAGGTGCTGGTCACACGAGAACATAAGCACTGGCGTCTCCGGGGTGTGGATGGAACCTCATCCAGAGGGTGGGAAAGAGCCCAGGGTGGAAACTTCCCCTCAGCAGTCCAGGCTGACCTGAGGGTCTCTGGGCAGGAAGAGAGAGCGACCCCTCCTCTGGGGGCCGTCAGCAGCCAGGGTGTAGGCCCCGTTGGGAAGGGCCAGACGGCAGCCCCGGAGGGCAGAGCCAGAGATCCTGCCGGTGCCCAGTGCTGGGGCTGTGGTCCCCAGTACTCTTCCTCAGGCAGCTGGGGAGGTGAGGCTGGGGGAGCTCAGGCCTCCGAGGGGGCCCTTCTCCCTGCTGGGTCAGGGCTGACCCCCGCCTCCCTGCAACACGTTGAGCGGAGAGGCTGGGTAGGAGGTCCTTTGAACTAGCTGACCGTGGGCCGTCTGGGTCTTCGCCTGCTTTCGGAGGCGGGTAATTAAGGGCCAGTTGTGGGCAGCTACAGGCATCTTCGGAGCAGAGCTGAGTGGCAGCTCAGGGCCTCTGATGGCCATCCCGATGCATTGTGGGTGACTCCCACCACACTCGGGTGGCGCAGGCCCATCCTGGGTGGGTGTCTGGGAGGGGCCAGACGCCAAGGCTGGGTTGGGTGTCTGGGGAGCCTGTGGTTCTGCAGCCCCCACCTTACGCGCCCTCTGAACCTGGACAGCCAGGCGTGGGTCCCGAGAGTGCGGTTGGCCAGGCCGCACAGAACATCCTCCTGCAGTGTTTTATGGCCCTGCGCTTCCCGAGGAAGATTCACGGCCCCCCTCTCAGCAGCCCAGGCAGGCAGCTGCCGCTGCTCTCTGCACCTGATTTACAGCCCTGCGCACTGGTGAACCTGCCCGGGCTGCCTTTAAACCCTCCTCCCCCAGCACAGGCTCGGTGCATTTTTCTCTCGCTGTCTTCCTTCTCTCTGGTTTCACATTCTCTCACTCTTGCTCAGAACACTGGCTGTGCCCAGGCATCACCTGGGTCCCGGCATGGGCAGGGCGCCCGCCCCTCCCTTGCCCCGTCTTCGGCTCGCTCTCCCTGACTGCCGGGCCCTCCGCCTCCCCATTTCCCTCCAGAACCTGGAGAAGCAGATGCGCCAGCTGGCCGTGATCCCGCCCATGCTGTACGACGCCGACCAGCAGCGCATCAAGTTCATCAACATGAATGGGCTCATGGACGACCCCATGAAGGTGTACAAGGACCGCCAGGTCATGAACATGTGGAGCGAGCAGGAGAAGGAGACCTTCCGTGAGAAGTGAGTCCCTTGTCTGCAGGTCACCTCTTGCCCCCGCTCCCTGCCCGAGCTGTGACCGTGACCGTGACCACACACTGGGTGACGGAGAGCAGCAGGAATCGATGATCCCAGTTCTGGGGGTCAAGGTGTCAGCACGGCTGGTGCCTTCCGGGAGCCCTTAGGGACACTGTCCCGTTTCTATCCTGGCTTCCAGTGGTTTCCGGCAGCCTTTGTCCATCCTCAGCTTGCAGCTGGTCCCCACCCCCCCCACCCCGTCTCCATCTCTGCCTTCGTCCTCTCGTGTTTGTCCCCCGCTGTTCTCTGCGTCTCTTGTCTACCTAGGAAAGCCCCGTTCATGGTGGATGCGGGACCCGCCCTCCTCTAGTCTGACCTCATCTCCCCTCACTGCACCTGCGAAGGGCTCATTTCCAAATAATGCCTCAAGCTGCAGTGCAGGCCAACGTGGGTTTAGGGGGGGCTCCACTCCACCTGGACGAAGTGTAAAGGCAGCTTTTGTGAGCGGAGGCAGGAGGGGCTTCGGGGCGGGGCTGCTGCCACCTTGGGTGGGGGTGTGCAGCTAGCTCAGGGCTTTTGGGTTCTCACTCTGCTCAGTGGTGATCAGCAGGGCAGTCCGCCCTGGACGCTGGGCCGACATCGTTTGCATTTTGTGCATTTTTCCTCCTTATTGATCAAAACATCAGTGCTGGGCCCGCCCCGTGACACAGGGGAGGAAACAGGCCCAGAGAGGTTAAGACACTTATTGATGGCCACACAGCTGGCCAAAGGTAGAGGCAAGATGGGCACAGCCCAGGAGCAGGGAGAGGGCCCAGCTGGGTTCAGAGGCTTGCAGGGGAGGGGTGAGCCAGGGCACAGGGGGCTTTGGAAGCAGGGGCAGGAGCTGGGTGTTGAGGAGGGGAGCTGGAGGCCTCTGAACGTAAAAGCAGAAAGACTGTTTCCGGAGATGGATAGAAAACCCCCCGATGCCAACAGGGCACCTCCTTGGAACCCTCGAGGCAGGAGGGTGGGAGATGGAAGCCTGGAGGGACAGATGGACTCGGTCTCCGTGCTCTGCCAGGAGGTGTGTGGGAGACAGGTTCTACCTGCCTGGCCGCTGGCCTCCACCTCCGCCTGCACCTCTGGAGAAGGCCTCCTCAGTGGGAGAGTGTCTTCCAGACCTAGGGCTGGCCTGGGGCAGCCTCCACCCTTCCCCAGGGTCAGGGGGCCGGACAGGTTGGCAGTGCAGGAGGGGGCACCTGCCAGCTGTCCCCGTTCAGCAGCATCCCTCAGGAAGTGGCTCCATGGGGGGCAGCCCCCCATGGTGTGTCTGGGGTGTAAGCTCAGAGACAGAGAAGCCCAGGTCCTCACAATCAGGGACAGTTGCTTCCCCATCGGATCAAGTCCCACGTGAGATGGTCCACGCTTTTAAGCTGGTGGAGTGACTATGGAACAGTCGAGGATGCTGAGAATTGCTGTTGCGTTAGGTATTGAAATTGTCCTGGCGTGTTTAATGTTTCTACTGATTTATTTAAAAAAAGAAAAAGGTGTTTCTGGGTGCTTGCTGTGTTTCAGCCTTTCTGGAGATTCCCTGCTGCCGCTCAGACGTAGGGGTCGCAGCTGTTAATTCACAGGCTAGGCCCCGGCTGGCAGCACGCATCTGTCGCAGAGTGTGGGCCTGGTTAGGGTCTCATTCTCAGCGGGATTGGCGGTGCTCAGGGCCTGTGAAGATCACGTGTGGGTAGTGTGGAGCCCTGCCGCGCCCCCTCCTTGAGCCTACGTCTCCCTGTCCTTAAACTGAGTCAGCCGCCGCGCCTCTTGGTTCGGCTGCCTCACGGTGTCCCCTCACAGTGCATTCTCTGTGTTGTTGGCAGAGGGTGCAGGTGCTGATGGGAGGGAGGTGGACAGGTGGCCTAGGAATTTCCCAACCGGATTCTCGGGCTCCTGTGGACCCACCTCTGCTTGGGGAAGCCCCCTGAAGGGGAAGGACACTGCCTTGGGGCGGGGAGTGGGAGGGGAGGGGAAAGCTGTCTGTCTGGAAAAGGAGGGCGCTCCAGCCTTGCAAGCTGCCTGAGGCAGCCCAGGCAGGGAAGCCCGCCATCAGCTGCCGGCTGGTTTCCTCCAGGAAGAGAGAAGAGGCCCTTCCGGATTCTCCAGGGTCTGGTTGGGGAGCAGGGGCGGGGTGCCCTGGCCTCCTGCCCAGCCATCTGGAGGGTCAGGCACTGGCCCAGCCTCCCTCTGGGGGACCCAGGGCTCCAGCCTCGCCAGCGACTCCACCCAGCATCCCTGGGGCCGGTGCAGCCCTGACCCACATCTCCGCCCCCGCTGCCCGCTGGTCCTGCGGCCCTGGCATTTCAGCCTGGCGGAGCTCTTTCCCAGTCATTCTCCCAGTTCTGCAGGAAGCCAGTTGGTGGGGTGCCAGCCAGCTCCCCGCCACCCCCTCTGGCTGAAGTCCCTTCTTGCTGCCTCCTTGGCTGGCCTGCTCTGCATGCCCCCCACCCCCCACCCCAGGGCGCTGAGCCTGTGCTCCAGCCTCTGGAGACCTGACCTGTGGCCTCGCGGGTGGGGACCCGCTGCGAGCCCCACGAGGCCAGCTTCCCAGGCTCAGCTGGAGACAGAAACAAAAGCAGATTTTAGAAGGGGGGAAACCCCACCAAAGAGCTGCATGCCATGTCCTCATTTTTCCTGGAAGCCGCCTCCAGCAGGACAAACAAATATATTTTCAAAGGCGCTAAAACCAGTGACTCACTCCAAGGAACGCCCTCTCTTAGCCCTTGGCCCGCCCGCCCAGCCCTTCCCACACCCCCGTGGGCTTAATTGCTCCGAGTGGGGCGGCGCCCGCCCAGCCAGGCCAGAGGAGATGGCAGGCGCCCTGGAGCTCGGCGGCTGCCCAGCTGGGAAGTGCCCCTCGGCCCGGTCTCAGGCCTACCCCTCTCTCCTCGCAGGTTTATGCAGCACCCCAAGAACTTCGGCCTGATCGCATCTTTCCTGGAGAGGAAGGTGAGTTCACGACCGCAAGCCCAGCCACCCCGCCCCGCCCCCTACTGGCGTCCATGCCGTCCCGCCTGCCAGGCCTCTGCTTGCCTGCCTCTTGCTCTTGTTGCTGTGTCTGTCAGTCCTTCCTTCCCCCTCCCTTCTGGGGAGAAGCAGCTGCAGGCCCCGCCCCAGCCTCTAGGGCCCACGGAGGCGGGGCTGCACGCCGGGAAACCCCAGGAGAGCTGTGTGCAGGGCGCCTCTGCGCCTCGGCTCTAGCAGCCAGCATCCTCACGGACCGGGCATGGGTTCTGGCAGCCCTGATGCCCTCATTAAGACTTTATAGGCCAGAGTGGCGTTCTTCCAGGGGGCTGGACGCAGTGGCCTTTCTGGTCCCTCTGCTTCTCCCTGCGTGCTGACTCCCAGACGCCGAGCCAGGCGTGCTGCTGGCTGGCCCTGGCCTGGTCAGATGCGCCTTCCCGTGGCGCTGGCCTGGGACCCTACCTTGGCCCCGGATGGCCTGGGGCAGCGTCCTTTCTGCTCCGGCCCCCTCTTGGCAGGTAGACACAAGGCATCCCTAGGGATAGTAAAGCCCCCTTTGGGCACCCCGAGTCTGGACAGGGCAGTGCCAATAGGGGCCGCAGGTTGGGGAAGCTGGTGCGGGGCTGGATGCTGCCTGTCCATCGGCTCTCAGAACCCTGGGGTCACAGGACAGAGTGGGAATGGGTTCTCCCAAAGGTTTGCCTTCTAGGGCTGCTGTTCAGGGTGTTGGAAGCAGCATCCCCCTAAATCTCCTTTCTCGGGGCGGCAGGGCGTTCACCCGCCCCCAGCTCTGCCAGTGCCCTGCTGCCCGTGGCTGGGTGGCAGAGGGGGAGCCTAGTTACTTTCATGGGTCCCTGCTGTTCCCAGGTCTGCCCTTAGCGAGCTGATAACCAGAGGAGGACGGGACAGGGGCTGAGGGGGACGCCTCTCCCCACCTGGAAAACCAAATACGAGGGGGACCCAGAAAACCTGGAATTTATTTCTAAAAAATTGTTCTTACGTGCTTAAACTTCAGTCCTCTTCAAAGTACTCTCCATTTGATACAACACACCTATCGAGAGGTTTTTTTCCTCACTGCTCAAAACAGTGTTTGAACTCGTCTGCTTTGATGCCTTTTAGAGGTTCTGCCATTTTTTGTTTCACCGCTTCCACGTCGGCGAAACGTTTCCCTTTGCGGACTTTTTTCATCTGGGGAAACAAAAAAAAAGTCGCTTGAGGTGAGATTGAGTGAACAGGGAGGGTGGGGCATGGGATCCTGCCATTTTGGGTCAAAAACTGCTGAGCACTCACTCTGTGCGGTGTGGGCAGGTACTTAAATCACCCGTCACGAAATGGGCAAACACGTTGACAGAGTGAATTTTTAAAAAATTCTCTGAAGCCAAACACAGCCTCTTACAACAACACCAGCTGGTGCACTGATGCAGATGGGCTCCTAGAACACACACCTGGCGGGGGAAGCCTGGACTGCGAGGACCCGCTCTCCAGAAGACAATTCTGGTTTTTCAGGGTACCCCCTTGTAGCCTCTCCCCCAAGTTAGTGGCAGTACCTTGCTAAGGGTCGGACAACCCAGGGGGCTCCTGGAGATGGTGGCAGGGGTTACAGAAATTGGTACTTCAGCAGCACTGTTTGGGGACGAAGGGATCAGAGGTCCCTACACTGGAGGGTAAATGTAACAGTGTTCTTTGGCTCAGAGGTGGCCCAGGACAAGACTTAGAGCTTCCAGAAGGGTCTGAAGCAGGGGACACCCACTGTCCTATGCCGGTCCAGAGTGTGAGTGAGGCTGACGGCAGGATGGGAGCCCTGGGGCCTCGCCAGCCATGGTCGTCTGTAGGGATAGCTGCCACTGAGGGGCAGTCATGGTCACCCAGCTGGGGAAGGCGCGCTCCTGAATCGTCCAAGAGGAAGTCGAACACACCCATCACTCTGCTCGCAAACACCAGCGTCGGGTTATAAAATGCGTTTCTTGCCTGGGAGTGGCCTCCATTCAGCGTGGGTGCCGGGAGGTGGGTAGGAGTGAGGGGTGCCTGCCACCAGCCTCCACATCCAGCAGCTTCTGGGCAGCGCCCCTCGGGGGTGAGTTCCTGGCCCAGCTCTGAGTGTCCACATCAGTACCGACTGCCGGCGCTGACAGGCAGGCTGTCACCTGGAGCGGGGCTCGAGGCCCCAGGGGCAGGCATCTTCATGGAGTCCCGCGCTATTTCCGAGGCTGCCCCCAACCGGGCCTTTTGGACAGGGAGGTGGAGGGGCTCGGATCCAGGTCCAGGTGACAAGGACCAGGGCAGAGAAAAGCCATAAACGTTCCGGGAGGTGGAGAGCAGCATGGGGAGACGGGTCTGTGTACAGGTGGAAAGCCAGGAAGGGATTGTTCCAGCCCCAAATACGGGAGAAGAGGAGAGCGAGGTGGGAGAAAGGGGACCCAGCCCAGGTTGGGAACCTGAATTTGCCCAACTGGGAGCTGAAAGCCTTGGTGTCCTGGGGCTGGGGAGGGCAGGTGACAGCTCTGTCATCAGCCACCACAAGCATCAGCAGAGCAGAGAGCACCTCCATCACGTGGCCTCTGGGCTGGGCGCTGCCCTGGGCCCTTGTTAACTTAATTGACCTTCATGACAGGTCTGCAGTGTGTGTGGTTAGTATCCCCATTTTACAGGGGAGAAAGCTGAAGCACAGATGGGGTCGCCTGGCCAAGGTCACACAGCCAGGATGTGGAAGAGGCGGGATTGGAACCCAGGCCCCCGGCTCCTGGCCACCCAACCCCCTTTCCCCCCCCTGCCCGGGGCACCCCTCAGCACTCTTCCTTTCCTCCTGCAGACGGTGGCTGAGTGTGTCCTCTATTACTACCTGACCAAGAAGAATGAGAACTACAAGAGCCTGGTGAGGCGGAGCTACCGGCGGCGTGGGAAGGGCCAGGTGAGAGGCAAGCCCCTGGGACCGGTTCCCAGCATGCTCAGCAGCGGCTCTCTCCTTGCGGGTTCTGCTCAGGGGAGGATGGGACACCCTCTCTGGGGATGCTTGGCCTTCCCCAGCAGCAGAGAACAGAGCTGGGAGAAATGGCCACTTTGTTCTCATCCTGGAAAATTCTAGAACTCAGCCTGGCGACCCCTGGGCCCTGTGGTTAAAAGGGTGCATTTTCCGACCAAGGGCTGTTTCCGGGCTGATATGGGCTGGTCCACAAAGTTGGCATTTAAAAACTTATGATTGTTTTTTGTGTGTATTTTAATGCATGTTTGGACAAAAGAGAAGCCTGTACTTCAACCTGTAATTTTTCAGACCTCACTACTTAGGGGAGACTGAAGGGTTAAGTTGGGTCAGTGCTTGGCTAACTGGGCAGCCTGCTTTTGTGAATAAAGTTTTATTGGCATACAGCCACGCCCATTCATTTACCTGCGGCTGGGGCAACTTTTCTGTCACCACAGCCAGAGTTGAGTAGTTGTGACAGAAACTCCAGAGCCCAGATTTACTGTCTGCTTCTTTGCAGAAAAAGTTTGTTGACCTCTGAGTTAACAGAAAAAGGGCACCAGTTTAAAAAAAATAATCAGGAAAGAATGGGAATGATGCTGGGGTTCTGTGCCCACACTCCAGGTGGGGCCGCGAGTGCTTGGTGCTTGGGAGACCAGGGCAGGGGACGGTCTTGTGTCGCTTCCGGGCTGTTGAGAATTAGCCTGGGCTCATCCTGGGAGGTCCCAGCTGGGGGAGGTGGGGTCTAGCACCCCCACACCATGGTTGAAAGGCCCAGGGGTACCCCGCACCATGGCCAGAGGGTGGACACTGCTGTGAGATGCCAGACTAGAGTTAGTTGAGGTGAGTCCTTCCCTAGGACCGCTGGAACCCTGGGGAGCCCTGGGGAGGGTGACAAAGGCCAGCAGAGCTGGAGCTGGGATGATAGGACCCTGGGTTTTCTTCAGTGGTTTCTCCCGACACTGGCCTTGTCCAGCTCCCCCTGGAGCTGCCCGCTTCCCTTTCCCAGGCCAGCCCTGAGCACATCGAGTTCAGCCATCCCCCACTGGGGCCGCAGTATCCACTGTGAAGTAGCCACTCGGTGACCAAGTCCCACAGCTTGTGGCGGGTGGGCTTCCTAACCCGTATCCGTGTCTCCATTCTCATTTCCCGGTAACCGTGCTTCTGGAGCGGGATCCGCTCCCCTGCTGGCTGAGCCTTGTGCGGTTAAGGAGGCAAACCTGTCGATGGGTCCAGCCACACCTCACGGCACTCCGAATGTCGGGCCAGAATGACCGGGGCGGAGTGCTGGTCCTCGCTGGTCCAGGTCCTCGAAGGATGGCAGCGTTTGGCTGTGGACAGGGTTTCCCATCAGCCAGATGTGTGCAACTGAGGCTTGTTGGTATGGAGCTGTTGAATTCCAAAGACCTAGCTGTGGCATTCTGGAGTGCATTCAGAAGTTTCTAGACTGAGAGGCAGCAACCCCAATGAAGGGCCATCAGGAAGCACAAATTTGTTGAGGCATGGCAGGCAATAGGGCGGGGCGGGGGCTGTGGCAAAATGAGAGTTGCTGAAGACCTTCCAATTTATTTTAAAAGCATCGTCAGCTACTTGTTGAGCACCTGCTTTGTGTCCGTTTTCTCGCTGGTCTTTACTGCTGCACCGGCCTGAGCGCCAACTCTCCCTTCCGGTTTTGTCGGACCCACGGTCTCGCTGATGCCTCTTACGAGGAGGGTGGAGCATAGGTGAGCGGGCGGAGAACCTGGGCTCTGGCTGCTCTGCTACCTGAGGCACAGCAGGTGCCAGGTCGCAGGTGCCAGGTCGCAGCTGCCGCCTCTTGTTTCTGACCCGCACTCAGCCCCCACCTCCCGCAGCTCAGGACCTGGGGCGAGGTAGGTGTCCCAGGCCCCTTCCCTCGCCGCTTGCCCTGGACCACTTATCCCTGTGGGCTTCCCTCCCAGAGAACCCGCCCCACCCCCGTCTCCCCGGCAACCATGGGATGGTGGATGACCAGGTAGCTCCCAGCAGGGACAGGACTCGGCCCCCTCCCTCTCGGCATGTCTCCTCAGGTGGGTGGAGGCTGAGCCACCCGTGGGGGATTTATTTCTAGAGGGAGCCCGTCAGACTCACTCCACCTGCCTGGGTCCCCCTAATTTTGGAAGCAGACTTGGGTTGTCACGGCAGTATTCACCAGACCCCTCATGGAGGGGACACTGGGCGTCCAGTGAGACATCGTAGCCCTGCGGGGTGATGGGGATGGTGACGCTGCTGTGACCACCATAGCTAGCGGTGGGGAGGAGGAGGAGGGTGAAACCGCCGCGCGGGGATATTCACTCAGTCCCAGCTAGAACCATGGGCCAGGTTGTGCTGGGGGCTCCATGGGGGTTGACTCAGAGAGCTTTGTGGGAGGGGCCCTGGGATTGTCCCCATTATACAGACAAGGAAACAGAGGCTCAGGGAGGGGAGGGGCTCACTGAGGAGTCCACCACATCCGGGATTTGAAGCCTACACAGTCAGTCAGGTCTCAGCGCCGCGGACCCCTGGGGCCTGCCTGCAGCAAGGAACCCGCACCGACTGAGCTCATGGTCCGTGGGGTATTCCACTGCTGCGTCCGGCGGTGACGGGCTTCCTGCACAGCCGTTTCTCTGGCTCCACACTCTGGGAAGCCCCTCCATGTGGCCCTGGAGGCCAGCAGCTGGAAGTCCCTTCCGTTTCTGCAGGGCATCCTTCAGTGTCCCCTGTGCCATGTGCGCCTCTGAGATATAGAGGCTGCTTCCCCTCCAGCCTGTCTCTCCCATCATCCCCCTCTGTCTCTCTTGCAGTCTCTCTCAGCACCCCCAGAACCCCCTCTACTGGAGACAGTGGCCGCCGAGGCTGTGGCTCCGTCTGTGGTCCTGGAGTGGTTCTGTGGCTCGGGGCCACCCGCTGCTACAGACAGCCACGTCCACGTCCACGAGGGGCGGCGGACAGCTCCCACTTCGCAGGTGCCCAGGGACAGGTCCTCCTGCCTTCTTCCCCAAGGTCAGACCCTCCTCCCTGGGGTGCCGGGTACACAGTATAGGGTGTCTGTCCACAGGACCATTATGAAGGGCCCACTGCGTGCTGGGGGACAGAGGCGCCTCAGACCTGCTCCTCAGGAAGCTGAGGGGGGCGTCCGTCAAGCTCGCCTGTCAGCTCTCGACAAAGAGCTGCCGAGGCAGACACAGGGGGCCTCTGCGGGCACGACAGCCATTCCCCAGGCCGGCCGAGCCGCCTTGTAGGAGGCGCACTTCTGGAGATGGCCGGCTCATGCCACAGGTTCAGAGACGGGGGTACCCCGGCGACTTCCCTGGTGCTCTCTCCACACGTTCTGCCTCAATGGCACTGGAGCAGGCGGTGATGAGGGGAGGCCCACTTGGCTCCAGGCTCCAGGGCTGGTCTGAGAAGCGGAGCCCTTCCTCCCTGTCCTAGCACCGCCAGGCCACATGGCTGGAGCAGCCTCCTCAGGCTATGCCCTCCTGGGGTCACAGAGGATGAGACTCAGTCACAGACCCCGAGACACAGCTGGTGTCCAGTGGATGCTCACGCATTTTCCCCGGGAGGGCTGAAAACACAGAGGCTGGGTGGTGTCCCTGGGCGGAGCCTGGGAGCCTGCGTTTCTAATAGGCTCCCGGGCAGTGCTGTTGAGCGGGTGGCAGAAGGGAAACCGAGGCACAGTGCAGGCTCCCTAGCAGCCCTGACTGGCCATCGGGGGTTTCCCAGATGGGCTGAGTCAGGTCTTCAGTCAGAGGCCATGGATGGCTGAGGGCTCTCTCGGTGGCCAGGAGGGGACCCGGCCCGGTTATGCTGGGGGGACGGCCTGCCCACATGTGTGACCGCAGCACCGGTCTCCACGGTTTTCAGTTGGCACTTGCCCTCGCCGCACGCCCGGCACTACACTGCTTGCCCGTCATGGCTGCATTTGGACGGCGTGGGTGCTTACAGGTGTGGAATGCAAAACACCCTGATGTGGTGCACTGGCCGTGGGTGTGTGCGGGCTCAGACCCTCGGACCCGCGTGGCCCCTCGGCTTCCCTCCACCCTGCCCGCAAGGGAACAAGGTCCATCCTGTCATCCACTTGCGCATATGCTGGGACTGCCAGGTTGGCTTTCTTATTGAACAGAGGGTGCTATCTGCTTTCTGGAAGCTTCTCCGTATTCTGACAGAGGGAACCACAGGCTCCTCCATAAACTTTGGCAAACCACACACCTCATGCCTAGCCCCCCAGAGCCCACACGGTTGAGCCTTGGCAGGAAAGGGCCAAGCCCCTGTCTCCTGGCCCCTGTACTGGTGACCTCGTGGGCGGGGCCGTGACCCGGACGTCCTCTCCCCAAGGTGAGTCATTGGCTGAGGCTGGGCCAGCTCCGAGCACCGGGTGACGTCACAGTGGTTTCAGTTTGTGATTCATGGGCAAGGGGGCCAAGTTATCCCCACGAGTGGCAAACCCGAGGCCAGGAATGCTATGGTCAGTAGTTGACCTTAACTGTGCAAACCATTGGGGACCGCGGGTGAGGCCACTGCTGGCCAGGCAGCAGGTCCTGTCCTGGGGGCAGTAGTGACCGTGCAGCAGCCGCCGTGGCCTCCCAGGGATGAGGAGGCCCTACTGCAGAGGGAGCATGGCCTCGAGGGTGAGTTGTCCCTGGGCTCATCCTGTTGGGCGTAGAGGGGAGAAGGGGCAGCTGCGGAGCAGGTCCAGTTGGGTCTCCTTGTGGCTGCGTGGTCTGTGGTCTCCTGTGTCGCAGAGCAGGGCATGAGGAGAGGCAGCGTTTCTCCTGGGCACCTGGCCTCTGGACCTGCCCCTCCCAGGGCCTGAGCTGGACGTCCAGGGAGAGGGTAGCCTCCTCCCTCCAGCTCCGGGCCAGCAGGGCCCTGGGGCTGCCGCTCTTCCTGTCCTGCTGCCCGTCAGTCCGGCTCCCTGCTGCCCCGGGGCAGGCAGGCCCCTCTCCCCCAGTCTCCTGCTCGCCTCAGGGTCAGTCTCTCCGTTTCCCTGTTTGTTCCTGCTCTGCTTCTGTCTCTGTCTCAAACAAGTGAGCGCATACCCCCCTCTCCTCCCTGGTCCCGCTTCCCACCCCTCCCCCAGCCTCCTCTCCCAGCTCTCTGCTGAGGGACAGGTGACCTTGTTCCAGCTGCGGTGGCACTCCAGAGGCTTGGGGAGCTTGAATGGGGACAGCGTGACCTGGGAAGGTGTTGCAGGCAGGACCGGCCAAGTGTGGTCCACTTGGGAGGGGCAGCCAGTGTATGGTAGGCTGGTGCTGGCCCCCCCTGGACAGCTCAGCGGGGGGGATTCTGGTGAGGACATGCAGAAGGCCAGGCAGGACCAGATTGCTCCCAGACTGGGCTGGGCTTCTGGATGAGTGTAATCTTGTGTCTTGGGAATGGCTGCCCAGCAGGGATGGGCGTCCATTGCGGGGTCTGGACGCAGGGCTCCCCCGTGAGCAGATGTTTCTGGTTCCCACCCATCGTGTACTAAGTGGGAACAGACCTGTGGGAGGGCCCTTGGGCCCACAGTCCCCCCCGATGCACCCCAGGGGACACTGTTCTCAGTGAGGCAGCTGGCGGGTGGGCCCCCAGGAGGCAGGGGAGGCTGTACCCCAGGGACCGTCAAGCTGAGCTGCTGTTTCAGGAGAAGACGAACACAGCCTCCTCGTGGGCCGTGACGTGGGGGCGGGGAGACTGCATCAGAGGGGTAGGAGGGCTTGGACCGTGGAGTCACTCCCTGAAACTGTGAGCGTGGACCCCCCTGGAGGCGTGCTGGCTGACCTCATACCCGAGCACCCCCAGCTGGGCTGCCAAGAGTTGGGGGACAGTGACAGAGAGCAGTGTTCGTGTCTGCCAGTCCAGGTGGTTCCACAGTGAGGCCGATAAACGGGGTCCCCTGAGCTGACCCCCACCTGGTGGGGACAGGCGGCTGGCCCCAAGGGCTTCCCTAAGGAGGTGTCATTTGGGCTCAAGCCTGAGCAGCTGGGCTCAGGCCGAGGGCACAGCGAGTACAAAGGCCCTGAGGCAGGGACTGAGTGACGGAGGTGGGCAGGGCTCGATGGAGCTGTGATTTCACCCCCAGGTGGCAAGACAGGATCTGTAGGAGGACATGGCTGCCACCGTTGGCGTCTCCTCGCAGATGGGCTGGACGTCATGGGGCGTGTGCGTGTTATTAAATGCTGCTCAGGTGCTGTGGGCGCGCTGGCCCTGCAGTGCCGACGAGTGATTGGCAGCCAGCTCCTGGGGGCTAAGCCGCCACCCAAGGCCCATGCGATGGCCCAGGTGCCAGTGCCCCCGCTGGGCAGGCTCTGGGCTGTCACAGACATGGACCTGGGATGGATCTGGCACATTGTCGTGTCCCGCCCCTCCCCCCACATGGACGCAGTGGCTGTGAGCGACCTCAGACATGACAGCCGCATGTAGTCAGGTGACTCAGAGGCGAAGGTTTCCAGTACTTACCACCTTTGCCTTTGTTGTAACTTTTTGCTTGTAGGGTTGTGTATTTCAGGGTTCAATAATGGCTGGTTAACCGCGTTCGGGCACGCGTTGAGGTCCGGCCCCCCAGGATTGGTTCAAGCCGGCTCCAGCACTCCTCTGTGTCTTAGAGAGACACCCCTCGTGGCAAAGGTGGCATCCCGCCCACGTTCTCCCAGGCAGGCTGGGTTCGTGACAGGGAGGGGCTGCCAGTAGCAGAGAGCTCCGTCGGGCCTTGGTTCCATGCCCGGACCCCCCACCCACCACCCTCAGGCCCCTGGGACCCCCTCCCCCACTGGCCAGAGAGGAGGCCGGTACAAGGGCAAGACCTTCATGGGGTTCGTGTGCTGGAGGCCCTCGGCAGGTGGTATGTGCTCAGTGAAGCGTTGGTCGAGTGAGTGAGTGAGCTGGAGCATGGTGGGGGTTGCCGGGATTCAGGAGGTTCTCATGACACTTCAGGGGACCTGCCACCTGAGAATTCTGTCCCACCCACATGCACTACCTGGATCGTGGGCATTGCCTCCCATGGGGCTCTGCTCTCCTTCCTGAATGCAACTGCCACCCCTCTCTCCACCAGCTGCTGCGGTGTCTGTTGCCATGGGCTGGGTCACATCCTCCCTGCCCAGCCAGCAGGATGCCCCCTGTTGGCCAGCACAGGCCTCGCAGGCAGCTGGGCTCTGCAGCTCCGTCCCCTGGCCACTGGGGAAGGACAGTGGGCATTTTCTAGTCCGTGTGCCTTGCCCATGTAGGTCCCCTTCCTGTGGTGTCCCCTCGCCCATGTCTATCAGAAGCCTTAGAGACTCAGCTCAGAGGCTGCCCTCTTGCTTGTCCCAGGGCCGAGGTGCAGGGCAGCGTGCTGTGCCTGCAGAGCGTTTTCTCACCGCCGCACCGCCGTTTCTCCTCCCGTAGTTCCTTGTCTCCGGAAGCCAAAGTTCCAGCTCCATACAGTCAGGGACCACATTTGCCATGGCTTGGTGTTCCCCTTGGGTCCCTGGAGTGTACTTGTGGAGGGATGGACAAGTGGGTGGCGCAGTTGGGCTTAGATGGGGGTCGGGAGTCTGTGGTCTCCTGGCCCAAGGTGGCAGATAGAACACTTGCCTATAGCATCTTGCTGGGAAATTCTGTGTGACCCTGGACAGGTTACTTAACTTCTCCATGTCTTCATAGTGTCTTCTGTGACACAGAGGTAACGATAGGTTGTTGGGAGGATTCAGCTTCCTACTAACAGGTAGGAAATGAGCAGATGTTTGGGGAGCTCAGCTGGCATGGGCTGTGTTCATTCTCGTTCTTTCCCAAACAGCCCAGGGTCCAGGCCGTAGGCACAGCTCAGGCTGTTCTGGGCACCCTTGGGGATTGGAACTGCTGTCTCTGGCTAACCATAGATCCAGTCAGGTCTTCTGCAGAGCTGTGCTGCGGCCTGGAGGGGCCGTTCCCAACCGAGCACTGGGCACCAAGCCCAATGTCGGCCTGGCCAATGGCGCGTCTGCAAAGCAAAGCAGGACCCCCACCGTGAGCTGCAGCATCGTTTGCGATGGTGGGGTTTGGTTTCGGGAGCTTCTCCCAGGTCCACAGGAGTCAGCTGCTGCCCGTGACCAGGGGCCTGGGTGTGTTTGGTAGCCTGGGAACCCCAGCATCACGGCCCATATGTTCAGAGCCTCAGGCCCGCCCCAGACTGCCTGAATCAGACCTGTTCCGTTCCGGCACCATCAGGTAGCCTGTTGGCTCAGTGCTGGTCTGGAGCACAGGCTGGCAAGTGACTGCCCAGGGGCCAAAGCGTGTTTTTGTCAATAAAGTTTTATTGGCACACAGCCATCCCCATTTGTTTTCAGCTTGGCTGCTTTGAGCTTCCAGGCCAGAGTTGAGTGGCTGTGACAGACTGGAGGAGCAGTGGCCCTGAAGCAGGTGCCAGCTGGGCCTCGCAGGGCGTTTCCTAGCTCCTGGTGAAGCCCTGATTCTCCCACCTGGCTGCCCGCTGGAATTTCCGGGGAATTCAGACCCACCGGCGCTGGGCCTCATCTCGGTGTAGATGCGGCCGAGGGCAGTCTCAGGAGATGCCAAGCTCCCTGCAGCGGGAAAGCCCCCACCCCGCCTGGTCCCCAGTCCCGGGTGTGGGTTCCTCAGTGAGCCGAGGCTGGCAAGTGGAGACGGCAACCACGCCTGGTGGCCCCCATGGCTAGGGACCCCTCCCCACTCAGCCAAGCTGTGTCCTACCTGCCCTGGGCCCTGGCCCCTGACGCCCACCCATCCCCTGTGCCCTCCTCGGTGGGTGCAGGTGGAGAGGACATGCTGTGTTGGAGCAAATGGAGACCCTCTCTGCCCAGCCCCCACCAGCAGGGCCAGCTCCGGACGTGCCTTCGCTTGTGGCTCCCCGGCTGTTGGCAGTTCACGCTGCAGGGTGTGAGTGGTTTTGGTGGCAGGGACAGGCTAGTTCAGGGGCCCTGGCTACCTGTGGGGAATTGGCAGCGACATGGTGGGGGCGAGAAGCCCTTCCACCTATCCCCTTCTGCTCCTCTTACAGAAAAGAGGGGACTCTTGGGAAGGAGACAGGCCCTGGCCTCAGAGAATTGTGGTCTTGCTGTGCCCACATCCACAGAGCACCAATGGCTGGCCCTGCGCTCAGCTGGCCTCACTGTAAACTAAAGCTACAGTGAGGGTGGCGGGGTGAGGGAGCTTTGTGCCTTGATGGGCATGTGTTCTGGGTGCGGAGGAAAGATGGCGGGGGAGGTGGCCCTGCCCCCACCTTCTCCATTTGCTTGGGTTTCTTTTTCCTTGGCTTGGAAATCCATGTGCCTGTGCCCTGGTGCACACTGAGGAGCTTCTCAGTGGGTTTGTTTTCATTTCACTTGGCTCAGTGGGATGGAAAGATGGTCTGGTTTGGCAGCTGCCTGCAGGGAGGGCTTCAGGGTATCCAAGGGAATCTGTGTGCTTTAAAAGAAATCAGGTGGGACAGAAAGGAAGTCAGGTGGCAGTGCGGGCAGGAGCCGGCTGCTCCTTCTTCCTCTGCTGTCCTGTCACACAGGGTCAGTGGCCCGGTGTGACGGGGCAGTGGGCTGGCCAGCATCCGCCTCAGCTGCCTTGTTCACTTGGGAGGGGACGAAAGAAAGAGGCCCTTGGAGGAGGCCAGCTCTGCCTGGAGCGTCTTTGATCTCTCTGTAAGATGGGGAGAACCTCCTCCTCGCTGCCGTGGAGACAGGCTTAGAGAGGTGGCCTGAGTCACGGACAGGCAGGGCTGGGGGGACAGGGGTGTGCCCCAGGATCCCTGATGCTCACTCTGCTCCTGCCTGAGGCTGACCAGGCCCTGCCTGCTGGCATCCACGGCTCCTGCTCCATGAAATACCCTCTCCGAGAGGTCTCCCACCTCAGCCTCCGTTCTGCTGGCTGAATAGGAGGGGAGGAATCAGTGCACAGAGTGGCTAAGACCCTCATCCGAGGTCACAGAGCCCCCAAGTGGAGGAGGCAGGAGTCACATGATGGCTGGTGCTTTCTACGTGTCACCCCATGACTCCTGCCACCCTGGACCCTGGGGGCTGTGGTCTGCGGCGCCCTATGACCCTGTACCCTGCAGCATCCTCTGCCTGAGGCCTCTTTTGGCCGACTCCTCATGTCCCCCACGCCACCCTGCCCCACGCCGCCCCAGCCCACCCGGCCCAGGTGTGCGCTCACCTGCCTCCCTGCTTTCCTCTCCCCTGCTTCCATCTTCGGCCTGGCGGCGGTGGCGGCAGCAGCAGCAGCAGCAGCAGCAGCAGCAGCAGCAGATGCCCCGGAGCAGCCAGGACGAGAAGGAGGAGAAGGAGAAGGAGGCCGAGAAGGAGGAGGAGAGGCCTGATGTGGAGAATGACAAGGAGGAGCTGGTCAAGTAAGGCCAACTGGCCCTGCCGCCCGGTGGCGGGCTCTGTCCTCGGCCAGGATTGGGGCCCCGTGGGTGACCCTGTGCCTGTGTGTGAGGACGTGGTGATTCGGTGTCTGCAAAGTGCCTGCCAGGAATAGAGGCGTCTTCTGCTCTGTCCCTGACAGTCCCCCCTCCCGGAAGCCTGCTCCTCTCCTCCTCCTCTTCCTCCTCCTCACCCTCCTCCTCCCCCCCCCCCTCTGCCTCTGTCTGCCCTTTCCTTCTCCAACCCTCCGGAGACCCTGCAGACTGATAGTTCATTTGAGCTCCACTCCTGAGCGAATAAATCCAGGCGATGACTTTGGAACTCTGCCCCTCATCCCTCCCCCTCCTTGGGCAAGCCTCCCAAGATGCCAGGAGGGGGACGGGGATCAGAGGCACCGGGAGGGACGAGGGATGCCAGCGGCCTGCAGCCCCCACCTTAGCTTTACCGCTGTCTGTTGGGAGTCCATGCGGATCAAGGCGCAGCCCCCCATGCCTGCCAGGGCAGAGGGAGCGCAGCCAGCCGGGGAGTCAGGCAGAGAAAGGCGGTAGGAAATTGGCCGGGCACGGCTCGGCGCCAGGTACCTGGACCGGGCTCAGGAATGTGGTTTCAGAGAACATCTGGCTGGTCTCCCCACCCCCCTACTGTCTCCCAGACTTCCGGGGAGGACCTTCAGGAAGATGAATGGGAGGTGGGGATGACACGTGTGAGAGCAGCCCCATGGTAAACCCCCCCCGATCGGCTTCTGGGAAGGGCCTGGCTCTGGGTACTGAGGTCCTGTGCACCCCCGTACATCTGGCTTGGCCTGCGTAAGACCTGCAGGGTACATGGGGTGGCAACATCTTGGGGAGCTGCTTGGCTCTGTACCCCCACACAGACAGCAGAGAGCCTCTCTCTGGTGTTCGACACGGCCTTGCATACAGTGGCCAGCCCACAGCCCCAGGGAGTGAGTGAGGCGGCCCCGCAGAGCACTTGCGGTCCGTCCCGCATGTGGGGAGCAGGGCCGTGGAGTGGTCAGCTCGCACCGGCCTGGGGTGAATGAAGTGTCAGGTGCTGGCTAGCGGCTCAGGCAGCACGGGTCGCCTGCCCTGCCGTCCGGTGCAGCCACCCCTGCCTCCCTCTGTGGCCTTCAGGGAGAAGACGGACGACACCTCCGGGGAGGACAACGATGAGAAGGAGGCAGTGGCCTCCAAAGGCCGCAAAACTGCCAACAGCCAGGGGCGGCGCAAAGGCCGCATCACCCGCTCAATGGCCAACGAGGCCAACAGCGAGGAGGCCGTCACCCCGCAGCAGAGCGCCGAGCTGGGTGAGTCGCAGGCTGGGGAAGAGGCGCCAGGACGGGGCAGACTCAACACTCAGGCTCCAACTGACCCTGCTGTGTGGCCTGGGGCAAGTTCCCTGACCTCTCTGCACACGGTGGCCACCTGTGACCACAGCGTTTCCGTGCCTTTGTGGAGGGACAGGCCTGCAGCAGGCTCTGGGGCGTGGAAAGTGCTCAGTGGCCGTCAGCCGGGCTGATTCCAGAGCTGAGCGTGCCCATGAAAAGCCAGACCACCGGTGCGGGCTTTGTTGCTCAGTCAGAAGGTCTGGCTGCACTCAGCCCGCGTTTCCCCCAGGTGGCAGCTGCTGGAGCTGAGTAGCCAGCACCCCTATTTGGAAGATGCTGCCTGTCCCCCCCACCTTGCCCTGCCCCTGGTAGGCACCTCAGACCATGGGGTGGGCTGAAGGATTGAGCAGCAGTTCCCAAGTGCAACCACAGGGGGGCAGCCCACGTATGTCTGTCGCCTGTACCATTTTGGCTATTTGTGGGGGGCGCCCACCCTCCTGCCTCTGTGGGAACCCTTGCCACTGGCCCTGAGTGCTGGAGCTGAGGTCACAGTCACCAGGATGCCATCTCAGGATGGAAGTTGATGGAGGTGATGTTTCATTTGTCACGGACACACCCTCCTGCACACCCAGGGTCTGTTCCAGGCACCTGTTCCTTCTTCCCAGGGGAGGTCCCTTGTACCCATTTCGCAGATGGACTGTTGGATGCTTAGGCAAGGGGCATGACTTCTGTAAAGCCACGGAGTTCGTCGGAACTCAGACCTAGCCCAGGGAGTCGCAGATCTCGGGCAGCTCCTTCAAGTGTGGGCTGGCTGCCTCCAGGTGCCAGTGCACCCAGGGGCCCAGGACCACAGGGCCTCCTTCAGAAATACACGGGTGTGCCTGGCTTCTGCAGAAGCTCCTCTGGACCTCGTGGGGGCTGGTGCTGGGCGGGACTGGGGGTGGGAAGTACAACGTGTTGTGCCCACATGCCCACCCCAGTCTCAGACGTCACTGCCTCTGTCTGGGGGTCCCATGGGAAGGAAGGGGGATGTTAGCCAAGGCCCCAGGGGTAGGGGGTTGCCTGTGAGGGTGGGGCCTTGTCTCTCCTGGGCTGCTGCTCCATAGTCTCCCCTCCTGCCGGAATTCCCCTCCACCAGTAAGCCAGTGCACATCAGGCACACGTCCCGCGCCCGGCATTGTGCGGGTGCTGAGTCCAGGAGGCTGATGACCCCCCCAGCCCCATGCCCGCCCTCCCCCCGGGGTCTCATGCACCTTGCCAGGGAGGACCTGGGCCACACACGGGGGGGCACTCAGAGGAGAAATCCAGACACAGTGCCACAGCAGAAGCCAGGCCAGCTCTATCCCTTCTGAGAAGTACGAGAGACCCCATCGTTGTCCTGACACATCAGGGTAGAATGTAGTGACCACCTCGAAGGCGGGTTCGCAGGGCATTTTACCTCCAGGGACGCTTGGCCAGGACTGGAAGCAATTTCTTTTTAAGATTTTATTTATTTATTTTTAGAGAGAGGGGAAGGAAGGGAGAAAGAGAGGAAGAGAAACATCAATGTGTGGTTGCCTCTCATGCGCCCCCTACTGGGGACCTGGCCCACAACCCAGGCCTATGCCCTGACTGGGAATCGAACCAGCCACCCTCTGGTTTGCAGGCTGGTGCTCATCACCAGCCAGAGCGGGAAACCTTTTTCATTGTGATGGCTGGACTAGGGGCCTCTAACCTCTCTCTAGAGTGTAGAGGCCAGGGGTGCTGCCAAACACCCCGCAGTGCCCAGGACAGCTCCCTGGCAAGGAGTCCACACTCAGGTGGGCCCCCAAATGCCCCAGTTCTCACATCATCACCGTGCTCTCAGCTGGGCCACCCCCTTCCCAATCAAGTCCTGGAGAGGCAGCTCTGGTGGTCCTGGCCCCAGACTGCCTGAGCTTCCCCATCTGCGAAATGGGGCGACTGCACCCCCACCCCGGCAGGTTGCTGGGAAGCTGGCCAGGCATGCACCATGCAGCAGAGATGGAGAAGGCGCCCCCTGGTGGCGCTGCCAACGCATGGTGTGTGCCCCTTTCTAGCCTCCATGGAGATGAACGAGAGCTCCCGCTGGACCGAGGAAGAGATGGAGACAGCCAAGAAAGGTAAGCGGTGCCTGCTCGCATCCAGTCCTGAGGGCCATGGGTGCAGAGGGGAGGGCGCTGACTCCCCGGGCTGCAGACGGGGGCGGTGCTGCTCCCAGGATGTTCTCAGATGGGTCACTGCCCCTTGGAGCCTCGGTTTTGCCCTCCAGAATGTGAGACTGTGTGGTCACAGCCTCGGGCTCCGCAGGGTGTCCCCAGTGCTGTCGGGTCAGAGCTCAGACACAGGCAGCCCAAGCCATGCGCGTGGCCGGTGGGCATCACCCTGTGGGGTCAGCACATCCTGGCCCTGTGGACAGCAGGGGCAGCGCACCTGGGCTCCTTGGGATGGAGATGCAGAGCCCCACTGGTGGCCACCACAGTGGGGCCATAGGGTCAAGCTATCCCCCAAGGGCAGAGGGTGGCTGGCTGTGGAGTGCTGTGGGGTCAACCTCCCCATGGTCCCTCAGAAGCCACCAGCAAGCTCATTCGAGCTAGGTCCTTTGCTTCCCAGCTCGGTGACCCGTCCCGACCCTCAGTTTCCCCCCCTTGTGTGCCTCAGTCAGTGTGAGGGACCAGAGGATGGGTCTCGCGCTGCTGGGACTGTGCTGGTGTGGCTGCCCCATCTCTGGAGAGCCTCTGACCAGGTCCCCCCGCCCATGCCTGGCAAGGGGGCTGTCAGCCCGGCACGGCACTGACAGGGAGGCAAGGCTGGCGGAGGCTCCGAGCTGCATTTTGCCCACTCACAGCTACCTTGACCCCAGCCTGGAGCAGGGGTCTTGCTTCTGTAGGCTGAGTGCTGCCAGGTCCTGCAGCTCATGCCTGAGGCCCCTTTCGCCAGCCTCTGTGCCTAGGCCTCCAGGGAGCAGGTAGAAAAGGGACCAAATGGTCTTTCTAGTGGAGGCCACAGGCACACGGGGTTGGGCGTGTGTGAGGCCGAGACCCTGGCCCAAAGGCTGCCTGCCTGCCCTGGGCCCACCCCAGGGACAGTGTGCTGAGGGGCCTGGTGTTCCAGAAGCTGAGCAGGCCCCTCCTTCAGGGCTCCTGTCTGGGCAGCCGCTCTCCCAGGCCCCAGGTGAGGTGGGTGCTGGATCCTCAGCCTCAGGCCCTCCTTCCCGCAGCTCCAAGGGGCACTCGTGGGGTGATGGGGGGGGGCATGCATTTTGTCGCTGCTGGCAGGGCCAGGGGTGCTGTCAGCCCCTTGAGGGACCACTGTGCCCTTTTCCTCTGTCCTCTGTGTCCAGCTGGCTTTCACGTGGGTTTCGCCGTGGCATGCAAGAGAGGCTTTCTGGAAGCTGTGATTGTTTTCCCCCGTTTAGTGTGAGCAGATACACATGAAACGGCCCATGGTGACCATTCACAGGGTATCGTTCAGGGGCTGTGAGCGCGTTTACAGCGCTGGGTGGCTGTCCCCCTCATCCCCACCCACACTCCCAGCCCCCACCCCAGCCCTGCCGGCCTCAGCCGTGGGGGCCTGCCCCTATGGACCTTCCCAGGACAGGGGTCCCACAGCACCTGCCCCTCTGCATCTGTGGTGTCTGGCTTCTCCTGGCCGCATCCTGTTTTCAAGGCTCGCCTGCAGCGCATCTTGGTGCTGTGTCCCCTTGCCTGGCTGCGTCACACTCCGCAATGTGGACGGCCCGCAGTCTGTCACATCCGTGCATCTGTTGGCTGGTGGACATGGGGGTCGTTTTCACCTTTTGGGGATGGGACTGGTGCTGCTGTGAGCATTTCTGGGGAACGCGTGGCCTTTTAGCCTCCTGGGAGGCCAAGGGATCTCGCCATTGGCAGTAACGTTGTCCTGGGACCCACCTGCAGCGGGAGGAGGTGCCCCCCATGCATATCCCAGGCCCGCTGCCCGAGTTCCGTCGGCCTCCCACGTGCCCCGGCGTCATTGTGGCTGCGGTGTCCCAGCCCTGTGCCTACCACCCCCCACCCCCCACCCCCGCTGCCCAGGAATGGGAGCCGTCTGGATGGCAGCTGCCCTCTCTCTCCTTCGGGAAGGGCAGATTGGGGACGGGGAGGACAGTGGGGCTGACTCACCATTGAGACGGGAGCGCGCCCCGGCGTCTCCAGGTTGGGTCCTCAGCAGCGGCAGTGAGCTCATCCTGGTCCTGCCCACGGAGCTGGCAGCGTGGAGTCACGCCGAGGCCCTGCTCAGTGACATTTGTAACAATGCAGTGTGCGCCAGCGGGCTCGTCCGCGTGAATTACAGCAATCTGGACAATTACCGCCCAGGGTGGCTGCTAATGGCTGTGTGTTCCGGGCGGGGGCGGGGAGGCAGGTGCTGGCAGCCTCCGCGACTCCTCCACGGTGGGCAGGGGCGGGGAGGCTAAGAATGTTGGGGAGGCTAAGAATGTTCCGGAGCCTTCTGCCCAGCCTCAGAAACACAGGAGAGGACCCAAGACCCAGCTGTGCTCAAGGCAGATGGCGCCCACCACCCTTCTTCCCCTCATGTAAATCAGTGTGTAGCAAATTGCAGCCAGCTCTGGTCCCTCTCTTGGGGAGCCCAGGGAGGCAGGCAGCCAGGGTCCCCAGACAGGAGACCATGGAGCCTCCTGGAGCACCCTGAAGACAGATGACCCCCAGCCCGGCCTTGAAGGCCACACTGCACGGGGTCCCCTGTCCCCAGAGGGAAAATAGACCTCAGCCTCTGGGCCTGTTAGGTCTGGGACCTCCGACAGCTTGGCCTGCCTTTTGGTGCCTCGTTTTCTTACCCGCACAGTGGGAATCAGGGCTCTGGGGGCCAGAAGTCAGATATCCAGGGGTCCACAGGGCCAAGCCCCCTCTGAAGGCTTCGGGGGAGGAGCCGGCCTTCCCTCCTCCAGCCTCTGCCTGCCTTCACAGAGCTGCCTTCCCTTGGTCTCTGTCCAAATGCCCCTCTTCTCAGAAAGCCCCACCCCCATCCCTTCGACCTCATCTGACTGGATTGTGTCTCCAAGTCCCTTTTTCCAGGCCAGGTCACATTCGTGGGTGTTGGGGGTCGGGGGGCACTATCCAGCCCAGCACACCCACCTGTATGGGGCTCTGCTGAAAGAAAGCAGAGGCGCTCAGGGTGGCAATGTCTTAGATGGACTGAACTCCCATCACTCTTTGTGGTGACAGCCAGGCCCCCGCCTAGCCCGGCCTCCGCCTCATTCCCTCTTGTCTCCAAAACGTGGCCAGGGTGCTGCCTCCTGGGTATGTCCTCAGGGTGAGTGAGTCATCCATGTGCGGCCCCTGGTATACAGTAGGTGCTTAGAAGTGGCAGAACCGCACTGCAGCACACAGACTCCAGGGCCTTTCTTCCTGGGTTCGAGTTCCGGCTCTCACCCGGGTGTGTGACCCTGAGTGGGTGGCTGCGCCTCTCGGGACCATGGTCCCTCATTTGCACCCAGGACAAGTGGGTGGAGCGGCCCGTTAAGCAAGTGCAAAACGATGTGAAGAAGGCAGGGTGCTGGGACTTCCACCTGGCTGGGGGTGGGGCTCCCCTGCAGAGGGGCGTTGGGCTGAGACACAGCGTGAAACAAGAACACTAAGTAACTCCCTCCAGGGCATCCTGGCAGTTCTGGGAACTCGGAACTGCTACAGGTTGTGCGTGCAGTCGCTGCGTCCCCACCAATCCTATGAAGCAGGTGCTGTTCTTGTTCTTTTTTTCTGGTTGAGGAAATTGAGACTCAGAGGGTACGTGAGCTGTCACAGGTCACACAGCTGTTACGTGGTGGCGCTGGGATTCGAACCAGAGTGGGAATGGGGCTGGCGGAGGACTGGACGGGTCAGTCCAGGGGCCAGGCTACCGCGAGGGAGGCAGCGAGGGGGGAGTAGCACGTGCCGCAGTGGCCTGCCCTGGGGCAGAGGAAGTGGAGGGTCGAGGGAGAGCTATTGAAACCCTGAGGGGGAGGGGGATGCGCAAGGGATGGGGCAGCCCCACGGACCCTGGCCTTCTCACGGTCTAGTGGGGCTGGGCTGTGGTGCTGAGCTCAAGGTGGGGAGAGGGTGGGCAGGGTTCCAGGCAGGCAGACGGGTACCCTCCCCTGTGGCATGTGCAGAGTTGGGGCCGCCTGTCCTGGGGCTCTCACTGAGTAGGGATGGCGCATGTGTAGGAAGCTGCCTCCCCAGGAACTGGGCAGCCCCAGAGAGCTGGCTGCCCGCCCTTGGGCCCTGCGCCACCCTGGGCAGGAGGGGCAGGCCCAGCTCTGGGCCGGGATGTGAGGCTCCATTTCCCCTGGGAAAGGTCAGCCTGGCCTGGCTCTGAGTCTTGACCCAGCCAAGCGAGCAGCTCCTCCCCATTCCAGCCGCCCTTTCTCTGGCGGGTGGGGTGCCAGCTGCAGAGGGGTGGGGAAGCCCCCTGTTCCCACCATTCCAGACCAGACGCAAATGCTGGCCCAGCTCCATGCTGCCAGGCCTTGGTGGCCCCAGGAAAGCCCCATCACACTGGATGGGGCCCTGGCTGACCCCCGCCCTGTCCCCCCAGATCTCCAGCCTTCTCCCTGAGGATGTGCCCCCTTTCCCAGGGAGTGAGGGAGAAGCCAGGGATGGAACCATTGGTTGTCACGGATGAAGAGCCTGGGGCTCGGGGACTGGAGGTGTGAGCCCCAAGCCACAAAGGTGCCCCCACGGCAGGGACACACACCCCCTGGGATTCACGCTGGGCAGTGTCGCCGTGGTTTGCGATCAGCGCTGGTGGCCAGCGTGGCCGGGTGCAGGCGTCAGAGTGGGTGACCGAGGAGGGCTGTGAGAAGAGCCTGTGGTGTCCTGGGGGGCTGTTGCCCCCTCTGGGCTGGACACTGATGACCGTGGAGCTGCCACATTTGGCCACACTGCCTCTCGACCCGAATGCTCCTGATGTGTGGAAGACAGGCTTCTGTGGCAGAGGAAGTCGGGGGGACCGCCGGTGCATGCCCGCCCCTGGTGGGAAGCCCACACACCTACATCCAGGCTCCTGCTTTCTCGGGGGGGAGGCACGCGGCAGTTGGACGCAGTCATGTGGGGCCTGTTACCAGGTGGCTCACTGGCTGTGCAGTCCGCACGCATCGCCGAGAGAGTTGTCCCGGTCTTCCCAGGCATGGGGGGTGGGGGGGTGCCCTCGAGGCGGGTACCCCACACACACTGCCACACCGTGCAACTCCCTCTTCGCAGATGGGAAAACAGGCTGACAGCTGAGCTCCGCAGGGAGACTGCATGTAGACGGCACAGTGCAGCTGTGTCCCCGCGGGGCAGGCCAGGCCAGGCCCCGCGAGCTTGCAGGCAGGGGTGTTTTGCACCTTTGTGAGTGTATTTTATCGCGTGTGGGGCCAAGTGCAGCTCTTTCCCAGTGTGTCTGTGACTTGGAGACATAATTGCTGCCACCGAGGTTAAAGTAGGCGTCGCGGATGGTTTCGGAAATGATGGTTGAAAAGCAAAAGGTCAGTCAAGTTCAGGTGTGAAGTTGTCCAGGCAGAACCCTAGGGAGCTCTGGCCTGTGGAGGCCCCCAGCAGGGCGAAGACCGTGCGGCACCTTTCCGGGGCTGACGGTGTCCGAAATAAGGAAGCAACGTGAGTCGGAACCATGTCTGCTGCATCCCCACCCCCCACCCCCCCCACCTTCTCTGATGTGTCCCGGGCAGAAAATTCTGTTTCCCGAACTGGAGTTTCTTTTGGAAAGTGGCCGTTGGCAGGAGGGATGTGGATGGATCCCCACGTTCTCCATGGGCAGGTGGGGAGACAGCTCCAGGGCTGGGAAGAGTGGTGAGTGGGGAGCGAGCGTGTTCTGAGGACAGGGGGCTCACTGGCTTACAGAGAGAACCGCTGTGATGTTCCCAGGTCATGGGAATGGCGGCATGGGACCCACAGGTGCCAGGCGGGTGCCCAGCCCAGGTTATCTGAACTTGGGTAGGGGGGTGGGATTGGCTGTTGGTGCAGATTCCCAGGGGAGAGGGTAGCAGCTTGGGAGGGACCCAGGGCAGGCATCCGGCAGCAGCACTGGCCTCTGGGGACTGAGTCACTGTGCCCGTGAGAAAGGTGTGTCACAGGTCCCTGGTGCCACAGGTGCCTAGCTCCTTCCAAGGGTGGCCAGAGTGGCCATTGGCCAGGCCGAGAGGGACGCCCCTCTGGTCGCTACCTCTGCAGCCACCCCCTGCTCCCTCAACCTCATTCCAAGCTCGCAGCCTGTGACTCAGACCTCCGGGCTTGACTTCCTGTCTTGGTCAATTTCACTTCCTAGTTCCTGTCCCCAACTCTTCGGAACGAAACCCCTTCCTTAGAAATTAGAAGTGGGGTTGGGGAATCCAGACCACAGCGGACGTTGGCAGAATCTGCTTTCTGGGCACCGGAGCTGAGTGTGTGTGGGTGTTTCCCTGGGCGGGGAGGGGGGCACTCTCTCCTGCCTCTTCTGTGTGTCCAGGGTGCCCACCAGGGATGAGCCCTCCACCCCCTCCTCTTTGGGCAGCTGCTTCCCAGGGGGCCCCAAAGAGGTAGTAGGGACACCTGTGGGACACCCAGGGGGCCGCAGGCCCTGAGGCCTGGCATGTTGAGCTTGTTGATTGACTGAGCACCCCCTGCCAGTCCCTTGGTGATGATAAAACCCTGGGGCTGGGCGGGCAGCTGAGCAGGGGGTGGCCGCTCTGAGAAGGTGTCATTGGAGCCCAGAGCTGGAAAGGACAATAGGCAGATCAGTGAAAAGCCCTGCAGGCCGAGGAAACAGCTAGTGCAAATGCCCTGGGGCACATCCCGGGCTGGGCATGGAGGCCCCGGAGTGAGCGAGTGAACAAGGAGAGGGGTAGGAAGCAGGCGGGCGGAGGCTGTTGGATCTCGTCCAGAGAGCTCTGGGTCAGCATTGGAGGATTTGGACGGAGGAGTGACACAGTTGGATTGGCATCCGGCAAAGCGCCCTTGGAGCTCCCTGTGGAGGAGGGGAGTCCTAGACCCCGACACAGTTGAGGTCTGCTCCCCTCTCCCCTGGCAGGATCCCCTCAGAGGAGGGCAGGGGGGCTCGGGCCAGGGCCAGGGTCCTGTGGAGACCTGTGGTCTATTGTTTTGGGGTTTCTCTGGGCATGACGGAAAGACCGAGGACTGAAGGGACAAGCAGGTCAGTGACCTTAGAGCTGCAAAAATCGGTCATGACCTGAATCTGGCTCCAAAGTTCAACCCAGTTAACTTTCAACCTCCCCAGAGTGGCTGGGGCATCTGGCAGGTGTCTGTATGGAGAGCAGGTTGGCATGGTTCCCAGGGGCATCTTGGGGAGGGAGTCAAGGGGCGCCACGTCCAAAGAGCAGCAGGGAGCTCTTGGGGGACTCCAAACCTTTCCCCTGCTTTAGGGTCTCCCCCAAACCTAAACCACCTCACAGTTGCTGGGCCAGCCCAACCTCCTTCCACCCTCCCAGACCCGTGAGGCCCCCATGGAGGGGGCTGGCCTGGCTGCTGCGGGCTCAGACTGCAGGTGGGTCTGAGCACAGGGCGCGACAGCAGCAGCGGAAGAAGCTGTTTGCTCCGTCTGCCTGCGGGGTGGAGAAGCTCTGTTTTTCTGAGCCCTCATCTGCTCGTACTGCTGCTGCTGACGCGCCGCCGCGGAGGGGAAGAGAGGGAGGGGGAAGCCAGTGCCAAGTCGGCCCGCCCCCTCTGAACCTGGGCTCCTGCCACGCTCCCCCGCCCGCCCATCCGCCCGCCGCTCCTGCGAGCCTCTGTCTGGAGGTCACATTCAGCCCCGAGGCGGCTCGATGGGTCAGGCAGCAGGAAGGTCTGTGGAGACCAGGTGCTCTGCCAGGCGGCTGGGGCTCTGCGGACCCCGCAGGCTTGGGTCTTTGGACTTTCAGCGGCAGAAGCGTCATGGGCCAGGGGCTGCAGGCCAGTGCCCCTTGCTGAGCGCCCGCACAGGGTGCCTCGGTGCCCAGAGGGACCACGGACATTGAGCCCTGGTGACGCTTGGCATGAGCCACCGAGCACACCACTGACCGCTTCCCGCTGGCTGGCTGCCCCGACTGGCAAAGGGCACCTCACTTGCCCGCAGCTGTGGGGGGGCAGGGGGGACCCAATCAGTGGTGGGCAGTGCTGGAGCTCTGGGCCAGGGGTGCAGCAAGGACCTGCTTCCCCACCCTTCAACGCCCACCCTTGGTCCCTCCTCCCTCCCTCCTCTCCCCATCCCTTTCCCCTCCCCACCCCCCTCCCTCCTCCCCTTCCC